>JALPQI010006679.1:0-65018 GCA_025490895.1 Thaumatotibia leucotreta | reverse complement strand
CACCATAATAACAGTAAAATAACAGATAATATATGCAGAGTTAAAGTATAGATATTACGATGGGCGGTGGGTTCATATTGGCACTTATACAATTTTTTCTTCGAATATTTTTACTAATACCGTTTTTTACTCATAATCATCATTACTCCGAAAAATTTTTCTCATACTTTTTTTCTTACTAAAAATAATACTTCTACCTACAATGTTCCTAACGATTTTTATTTCGAAATTTTATCCTCCTAAAGTCGTCAAGTAGATTAATCTATACTCATAAAGTTATTTGAAATAAATTGTTTATTTATAAACATTTTCCCATTAGGTTCACTCTGTTGTGGTATTTCTTTTATGAATAACATAAACTATGTAGTCATAATGGGCTTTGTGCAGAAACTGTTGTGACATACTCAACTTTAGCATATTTCTTTGTGGCAGATTTCGAGTTGTTCGAATATTATTCGAGCATAATTTCGATGCTCCTATTTATGATGAGGCATAATCTGGATTTGCATAAAAAGTATCGGCATAGTTTGTTTTAGCATAACAGAGAAGGAATAATTACAACCTCTCAATATAATCGAGGTAGTAGTAATATTCTATACGTTACTTACTGTGTTACTGAGCTGAGTATTTTCTAGGTCGCTACAAAAAAAATAACCTCGAAGACTAACGCCTCCTTAGTCTTCTAACCTAACCTATCCGAGTCGGATCTGCCCCGGAAGGTTTTGTTCGCTCGCTTCGCTCGGTCACTGCAGAAATTTTCACCCTCACAGCAAATTCTGCCTGACGAAAAAGGCAAGTTACGAACATGTGGCTACATGCCCAAAAAAAAAGCAAATCTAATTTCTGTCTTATAACACTCGGCGTAATTAATGATATACCAAGATAGTTTCGGACAAAATAATATTCGAAATATTGTTATTTAAGCCAAGTGATGTTTCTGTCTCATTAAGTTGATGCCAAAATAGATTATACCAAGTCTATCATGTCCTAAGCGTTTCGGACAAAAAAAGTTTAGAGGGAACCCGTTTAGTACAGTACCTACTCTGCCACAACCTGATTTGTGCAGGTAGCTAGTTTACAGTAATAGTACGATTTATATTTAATTAAACAAAAATAATTCATACATAAACCCAGTACAGATAAAAATAAATACCTATAACATTAGAATATACGTATAGCATAAAATAAGTATAGTGAAAAATTATATAAACATAAAAGTTAGTACTAAAAAATATGTATGAAAAACAATATTAAGAACATAAATAATTCTATGTGATGATGATTATGAACAAAGATTACTCTAAATACCGATCATTATGAAGTTAAATTGTATAAGAAAAATTTTCGGAGTTCCAATAATCTAAGTTGCAATTTTATAAATACTTTGGCGCACCCATGGGCGGTCCTATCGCTAAAAAGCGATCTCTTCCAGATAACCTTAATATATAATTATAGGCAATATTATCATTCTAAATTATTTTATTAAAATGTAATATACTCGACTAAGTATACATATGTCGACTAAGGGATTGAAGTATCACTGATAATTATTTGATAAAAGAATGATGATGGACAGCAGCGTCATTATAGTGGACACATTACTGCTATCGCCTATCCGCTTACCCAGCGTGGCGATTATGGATTTACCTCCTAATGCGTCTATACGCATAGTTAACCCTTGACTACCTACGTCCTGTTTGTATCACACAACCACCTACGTGCGGTCATGGAGACCGCTTCTTCTTATGGGACCTGATTTTTTACTTTGGCGTGACTGAAGGGGGTTTAAATATATTAAATACACTTTAAATTGTTTCAGGCATTTATTAACCAACAAGAATACAAAAATAATCAACATTTTGTATTTCAAACTAAACATATTTAATAACGTGTCGTATTTTCGATTACAAAACTAAGTATCCTTTAGAATATGAGATTACAAAATTAAAGAACATTAATATAAATCTTTTCATTATAAAAAAAACCGGCCAAGTGCGAGTCGGACTCGCGCGCGAAGGGTTCCGTACAATTATCAATTTATTATTTAAAAAATACAGTTAAATCAACCTACCTCAAAAACTATTGGAGATAATTTGATCAAACCAAAAATCGTTGACAGAGTTTATTAATGTGCATAACATATATTTTTTTTAGAATTTTATATCGCGTAGTTTAAAAAATAGAGGGGGGGGACACATTTTTCAGACTTTGAGAGCTGATATCTCGAAAACGATTTGCTTAAGTAAAAATGAGATTTATAAACCTTCATATCATTTTTAAAGACCTTTCTATATATACCCCACACGCTTATATACAACTAAATTTTTTTTTCTATCCCTCAGTTACATGTATGGAGGGCCCCCACCCCAATGGTTTTTTTTACAATTTAGTATCATAATCCTGTAGCGGTTCATACAACACATATTCTTACCAAATTTCGTTACTGTAGCATTTATAGTTTCCGAGTAAATCGGCTGTGACAGACGGACAGACGGACAGACGGACATGACGAATCTATAAGGGTTCCGTTTTTGCCATTTTGGCTACGGAACCCTAAAAATAAAATTGATCAATCAGAAATGCTATTAAACTATTTAATTTGGTTACAAATAAGATATTTTTGTAAAATTACATGCTTTTAAAATAACCATTCTTGTCTGCCGTTGACACACAATTTGTTCGAACATTCAAATTCAAAGCAATTTTCTAGTCCCGCAGAAGACGCTAATTATTTGCACGATGCTCTAAATAGGGTCTCACTATTTTTTGGGCAAGTTTCTTCATAAATTTGAACCTTGTACAAAACTGTGTCAAACTATAGTAACAATTATTATGACATTTAAATAACACAACCACCTACGTGCGGTCCCTGAGACACTTACAAAACGTATCGTAACCACCTACATGCGGTCTCACAGACCGCCGATGCTAGTTTATTCCTCACGAAATCCAAATGAGTGCACGTCTGAACGAGTCGACAGCATGGCCGGCACCGCGGAGGGGCCGGGCAAAGGTACAAGGTCACAGAGGTGTGAGCGATATGTACTTGCGTTCAGTTATTGTCAATTTTGTATAATCCAGTGTCTGTGAGACCGCACGTAGGTGGTTAAGGGTTAATATGATGATGATGATACTGTTTTCATGCAAATCCTGCTTTCAGTTTACCTAGTTTTCATTTACTGATTCCCACAAAGAGGGCTATCACGCAGCTCCGTTAGTGTTGAAAGGCCAACACGGGCAAACCTCCCGGTTTCTTAGTTAAGCTTGAATCATGCCGGAAATGGGATTATGACCGACTTTATATATAACTTTATACCGTCTGAGGACATTTCCACTGTACGGAATTGTTATTGCTCGGGGTCAATTTTCTTTAGAGTACGCTTTATAAGTAGCTGTGTATGTATCTATGTTTTAGTGAGATTGCGTACAGTCGGGTTCAAAATTTCGTGGACAGTCTATTAATGAATTCATTCATAAATCGTCCATGCAATTCTGAACGACACTGTACAAGACGTTTGCTTTTTGAACATTTGATGATCACTTTTCTGATAATGTTTTTACTTTTACGTACTTGATACCTAATTTTATTGTACAGAAACTCTTTATTACACACTTTGACACGAGATCTACAGTTAATACAAGAATAAAATAATAAATTCAGATAATAAGAGCAACATGGTCTCTTCAACAATTTTAATATTAGGTGGAGAAAAAATTACAACCCTATTTAATGTCAGTTGCGTGTTGGCACCAAAAGGATTACCTATTCTTAACCACGAGTAAATCAATATTTAATGATATTGGCAGAAAATCAATTAGATTAAAGCAGGCAGGTATCATCGTAATAGATACGGTAATGTTGACTGATTGGCATATTCGTATAATTCGTAATCATTTAGATGCAGCAGATAGCGCTCTGACAATGACCGATCCCACGATGACTATTTAACATTTTTGGTTATTGAATGATGTACTATGTAGGCTTACGATGGTACCGCGTCTAATCGTCACGTTCTAACTAGCAGGTATGCAAGTGCAATAGTGGCGCGTAGCACGATAAATAGATAAAACGAGACTATCATAAGCCCCATGGACTGAAATATGATAGGGTTATCAAAAAATATTCACCGTTAAGTAAAGATACCTCAGAATCGACCTTACTCGTTAGCGCAAACAACGAGATTAAAATGAAAAAAAGCGCTTGCAAAAGCGAAACACTGCAGAAACAAGACCTAGTTACAAAACAAAGCGATACCTAACTAGTGAGGATAATAGTTTAAACCGGCTAGCGAACAAAATGAGCGCCCATTATTGAGCTAAATCACGAACAAATAGCTAAGCGCTGCACAATGCAACTAACAATTCTAACCAAAATTGCGGACTACATTTAACAATCAATTAATTTTAGTGGACCATTAGCGATCAACTGAGCGGGGTTGCTCCCCAGGGCCCGGGGCAGAACTGCGGGCAGAAGAAATTAACAAATAATTCCCAAGAAAATTCGACAACTCCCAACGCCGGTTTCGTCAAAGAAATTAAATCTTGTTCCAAAACCGTAATCAACGGAAAATTGAAAATTTATTGTGTAGACTTTTTCAATACTTGGAATGAAATTATAAAAGGAAAGTTAATATCCCATAATTGTTTATCATCCATTGGACCGATTTGAAACGGAATTGGTACTAATTCACTTCTGTTTTATTTCAATTAACACATTACTTATTTGATAATTGGTATTAGAGTGGCATTAACAGTATATAAAAATTTTGTAAATACATTGATTTTAACATACATATACAGTTATTGTAGAGTTATCAAACTTTATAAATAACATTTCTATCGGCAACCAACGTTAGATGTTTAACATATCGCAAACAACACTATTATCGAAACTTCTATGTAATGTCTACTGAGTGCAAAACTCAAAGCGAGCATTATTCCTAAAACACAGTAAGCACAATGCTAATCTGGAATTCCCACGCAACTACGGTAAAATTAGGAGCAACTACATCGACTTAGTGTAAAACGGGATCATTTTCTCGAATTGCCCTATTGTATTAAAGTTGCAATGGAATTCGTTGGTTATTGGCCACTCGCATTGGCTTTGTTCGCCGTTGCACTGGAGCTCATTGTTTGAGCAAGACTATTGTTTTATGTCCAAGTTTACAGACGCAATCTTCGTAAATAGTCTGTGCATAACTCTTGGCAAACTTCTTTTAACAGACCTAACTTGAAACACGTACAGGTCGTACAGGGTGTTTTCAAATTAGTTACCTATAGGTACCGTAGGGTTTGCACGGAACGGTTAGGTTAAGTAGATTAGTTAGATTTAATCTATGTACATAAATTATAGTTTTGAAAATAAAAATATATAAAAAAAGAATTGGTACATATGTGTAACAAATTCTAGTTAAATAGGTTGATTTTGAAAATGATAGTAAAGATTCTCAGATATCTTTAGGCCTAGGCTAAACACAATAATTATGTATAGTTATTTCAATAATTAGCCACCGTAGTAGCGACTGGATGAATCGTGGTCCAGCCGATCGTTCATAATCACTTAGCTGATCCCGGTATAGTACTTTTATTCCTCCCTTGGGCCTAATGTGTCCATTTGGCCTAGGATCGGTAAATAATTCGCCAATATTACCTCTCTGTGTCGTGATATGGATGAAAGCCATGATGTTGGGATTGTTGGAGCTTGCGTAGCTTTGATCGTGTTCATTTGTGTCGATATCGTATTACCAGACAATTTACTCATGTATTGTTACACGTATGCACGTATGTTTAGTAACAACATAAAGTGATTGACAAAATAAAATATGGCTATGTCAGTTATCGATGTTATCTTCATGTCATACTCGTAAGGTGTGTGACTAAAATTGCCGATTTCTAAGAATGAACTTTTGAGAGACATGTAAGTCCTAATTAATATGAGGGTAGGACTCACCATTTTTCCGATAGTCCTAACGCCATGTAATATACATAAGACTCACTTCTAAACTGTTAAATGTTCATTCTTAGAAATCGGCGACTAACTATAGCTCATTATTTCACGGTTATTTCCTTGAAATTGCGTTATGAGCTGTTATTCTTAAGCAAATCCTGAACGTCATTTAGTTACTTATCAACTCAAAAAGTTAATTTAATTTCCCACAAAGTAAGTTGCGAAGCATTTTTTAATAGGTAGTTACACGAGAGTTGAGGTTACGCATTCATCGACATGCCATGTAAACACAAGGAAAATTTGAAATTAGTGTTCTTCTTTCGCACTGATAGCAAATCTAATTCTGACTGTAAGCTTGACCACAAAGTTTGTTCAAGACATTCTCTTCAATATTTCCACGCAAGTCACATTAATTCATTCATTCATTCACTCGATTTTGCAAAATCTAGATACAGTATTGTATGAATCAACGTCCTTGCAAAACAAGATTTGTAATAATCGTATTTTTGTATAGGTACTAAATAATAATATGTATTTATCAAAAAAAATAAAAATTTTAATTCTAATATCTCATATCTTATCAATTGCAATTTATTTGCATTAAGTCATTAACGATTTTAGTTTCAAATATATACCGGGCTCTTAAGGGTTGGTTTTTAATGAGGATGCGACATATCGAGCAAACGTCGAATTAAATTATATTAATCGATTTTCTGGAGCGCACAGTTACAAAACGATGCCATTTGATGATTGATTATCACTCTTCATCATCATCATCATCATCATCAGCCTATGATAGTCCACTGCTGGACGTAGGCTTCTCCTATTAACTATGCGTATAAACGCATTAGGAGGAAAATACCCATAATCGCCACGCTGGGCAAGCGGATTGGCGATCGCAGTAATGTGTCTACTATGATGAAGCTGCTGCCCATCATCAATCTTTTATCAAATAATGGTCAGTGACAATTCAATCCCTTAGTCGACTCTTACGACACCCGCAGGAAGAGTTGGGGTGGTGACAAATGTATTCTTACTGCCACTATCACTCTTATTTTTATTATATTTTTAATTTAAGTTTTTCTGCCTCCGGATTTGAGTAGAAATTTTCCTAAAATTTATGGGGCTTCAAAAATAAGTTATTATTTCGTCTCTTTTGGCTCCGTAACTGCTATTTCCAGGTAAACACAATACTTAAACATAGCTCATGTTGCAACAAAAAGTAAAAACATAGATATCAACTGTGCTCCGTACAAAATGTACCTACTGAAGTTTCTATGAAATCTTTAAATTAGATCCGGAAGCAGAAAATTAATTCCGATGTCCAAATCATTTTGCACACTCTTTGTCGACCTAATTACGGAACTATTTAGAACTCTGCCTAGTTAAAAACAAATACTTTTTTTTTCTTCATACATCAGTGACCCACCCTAATAAGTAAACCGTTTCATGTTATTTGTTAAAATTGGCAAAATAAAATGTTTTCTGCCAATTTTTAAAAAATACCTTTCCTTCAAAGATTTTTATTATAACGCAATGACATTAAATAATAAATGGACGCACAGAGCCAAACAAAAAAACCAAGAAAAGTGGCACTAAAAGTCATTTCTATCATGTTTCAGTTGAAGCTAATAACGCTCACTTACAATAAACTATAATAAAAAAAACTCAAAGAATAAAAAACTTTGTGATGTGAGCAATAAGTGTCAAATTTGCGAACAACACCGCAAAATAGTAGAAACTTTTTATGTTTAAGGAATAATGATGCTATACCGTAAGGTGACCAAATGTCAACTGTCAGAACTGAATAGCGGAGCAAAAGGACCGCAATATTTACTTCTGCAGCCCATTTTTTGGGGCCATTTTTTTGAGCTGTTTGGGGATCCACTTATATATTCTAAATCAATGTTATAACGTTAACACTTACTTGAAAAGAGGAGCAATAAGCTATTTTAACAAATCCGTTAAAAGTTATAAAATATTTTAAGCTAAACTTAAATCCATTTTACCCGAAGCTGGGATATTTATGGCAACACCGCCCGTAACGGCACATTAATCAACGGTTAGCGTCATCCAGGTATTATTTTTCCCGGGAGACGACCGCAATGCCCGTATTACCTTTAAGAGCACAATTTGTTTAAATTTAAAATATTTTAAATTTACATACTAGTTCAAAATACGAAGAGAAATTTACTCGATTTTGGGCTACATTGTACACTCTATTACCCTCACGCTGGAATTTTTATAAACGGGAAAAAATACAAAATAGGTATTGTACTATTATATATATTTTGCACCTATCATTATTCACTTGACATTGGCAAAACTGCGCCCACTTCTATGACCAGGATGCTTAGCCAATTTGTCAATCGCTAACGCTTAGTAGCGTATCGTAGTTTTCCCTCTCTGTCACTCTTTCGTATTAGACAGTTAGCTGCCTTTCGTTTACGATTGACGATTAAGCGTTAGTGATCGGCAACTTGTCTAAGCACCCAGACCTCTACTTAAATAAGAGAATAAGTAGACTGTTATTTTCTTTTAGAGATCAACGCCTCCTGCATACTTGTTAACAGTTATTTTACTGCCCAAGTGGGTAATCATCCCTTAAGAGGCTTAGACAACACCCATGGTACCTATGAGTTGGTCTGGTGGTGAGAAAATGTATTCTTACTGCTGTCTCCATGTGGCCCAGTTAGCTTAAGTGTTTAACGTTTTCTATGAGTTTATTATTTGCTACACTAATGTAAAATTACATATGTAAAGTTTCATTAAAGTAATATACTTAGCTAGGTACTTACTTTGGTTTAACGCTTACAAAATAAGTAATCGTCGATAAAAACTTGTTTAGCCGTTTACGAACCAACTTAACCGACAGTTAAAGCGAGTACTTTTAAGGCTAATAATTTCAACTTACGGTAACTAAACTTGACTAAGTCAATTCGTTCAATAATTGGGTATCTACAGTAGGTACCAGTATTAAAGATGTGTTTGAAAGAGCAAGTCAAGCGATACTACACGGTAAGTTATGCCATGCCGTTTCGTGCGCTAAAAACAATATACGAAGTATGTGAATATGTGAGTAGGTATTCGTAAAAGAAATGCATTTTAATCGATACTAACTAATATATCGATGACTAACTAAGACTAAGATATGCAACTAGTTTTAGCAATGGAAAAACTTACCTATACAGGGTGTTTGGTCAGCGGTGTCGGAGCTTTTAAGGGCTTAAACTACAATCAATTTCATCGATAAATTACCATGCATTTTTTTTTGTGCCAACGATAATTAAATGGCGGCAATTGTACAATTTCAAACTGCATGAGGTATTTCTCGAATTTTGCGTTTGTTATGTCCTATCTATGCAAAAAAAATCTAGTTAGAGAGCTCATTAGATAAGTAAACTAATTAAGCTAATAATTTGATGCAACTATTAAAACAACGTGGTCAAAAAAATATTAAAAATGAACAATAATAACAAATTCGCCTTAATTGAAAAATTAAGGCGAATTTGTTACTATTTTTAATATTTAATATTTTTTTCGCCTTGTTGTGGCAATAGTTGCGGCAAATAATTAGCTTAATTCGTTTGTTTATCTTATGAGCTCTCTAACGAGATTTTTTTGCAAAGATAGGACCGATAGCAGACGTATAATTCCAGAAATACCTAATGCATTCGTATTCCTCTGTTTGAAATTTAAAAATTGCCGCCATTTAATTATCGTTGGCAAATAATTGCATGGTAATTTATCGATGAAATTGATTGTAGTTTAAGCTCCGACACCGCCGACCAAACACCCTGTATATTATTATTCACTTAATTCACGGTGCCCAGCTACGATTCTATATTTGGATGCTCTCTCTAGCGTCGACTGTCGAATCCGAGATACTGCACAAATAAATAGTTTGGAAATAGGTTTGAATGAATTTCCAATCTGACCGCTGTAGCTCAATTCATGTAAAGAACGGCTATTTGAAGAAATAATAAAAGTAAACTAGCCGTCATTTTATTTACTATCCAAGTTAAATTTTGTTTCACACTTAGCATGCAATCAATACCTTTACCAATCATTTCAAATGATAGCTAGTATACGGGTATGCTAACGACTTCGTTGCATGTAAATGTGAGTGCGAGTAGCGAGTGAGTTTAAGCAGTCGATAGCGATTACTGTCTCTGCAAACATATGGTAAAGGCATAGCCGGCTAGCTATTCGAGAGAGAAAACGTTCGTAGCAACATTTCTCAAGACTGGGTTCACAGCTTCATTGATGTCAAAGGAATATTTTCTACAATCTGGGTAATTTTCCGCAACCGGGCGAACGAAGTGGATATTACTGTGAACTGGGTCAACCCGACTGGCTCGCCTACCCACTGTTTGCTCACTATAACTTAAATGAAGTATCGGATTGATCTTTGCGCCACATTCCGTCAGAGTTTTGTAATTACGTAATGAAGTCTGACTGAATGTGAATCGGGTTTCCTTCACATCATGCATCCTTCATGTTATTGACACATCGTTGATTTTAGTAGGTAATAAACGCTCGTTTCGTCTTTATTTTGACAGCTCTTGGAATACATTAACTTCTTATTTCATTTATTCAATCATTCTCAGTCGATAAACGTCCACTACTAGACATAGGACTACCACTACTAGTACTAGTAGGAGGGTTACTGCTCTTATCGCCACGCTTGGCAGCCGGATTGGCAATCACAGTCATTATGAGTACCTACGCCGTATTATAAAGGATAAAGGATACTACTGTCCATCCGCCGAAAGTGGTCTTGGACGCAGTTTAAGGACATACCCGACCTGTTTATTAAAAAACAGTGAATTTACCTAAAAATAAAACCTACATGTATCGATGTTTTAAACTTTTTAGCCTCTCTTCGGAAAATTGAATCGAGTCGCCATGCAGGTCGCTTCCAACCGATATAAGCACATGCAAGATCCAAAGGAGAATCTTATGTCCAGCAGTGAACGTCTCATGGCTGAATGAATATACCTATAAATATTAATATTTGGATTAGTTAAGGTTAACTAATAGTTTTCATTTTCTGTGGAAGTCTTCATCTATGGAGTGGAAACGTGGACCATTGGACCATCCTAGCCCGAGAACAACAAAGAATAGAGGCATTCAAGATATGGCGCTGGAGGCGGATGCTCAGGATACCCTGGACGTACCAATGTCGTCTATTCTCTCGCAACTAAACATCAAGACCCAACTGAAGGCAAAAGAGTCCGTGGCCGTTCAGCAACCAGATGATCTGACCAGGTCAAAGAAGCAACTTCCTCAAGCAAATTTTACCAGGCAGTGAGGGCTACTATGGACCGGGGCCAATAGAGACAGATTATCAAGCAAAATCCATCTAGTGATCACGATCCTCAGCAATGAGGGACCGACTCAAGAGAGAGAGAAAGTGTGTCGTCTTAACAATCGAATAGATGTGAGGATGTTCATCCTGCCTACAACACAACAAACAATGCAGAGGCATCATTCATGTGAAAAGTAATACGCGTTTGTCTAAAATCGATCGCCGCTTGGTTTCCATTCCTGAAGCACTAGTCTGCCCATATTGAATGAAACAGAGATTTGATTGTAATATACTAAATGATTATTTTTACTAAACGTACTCGTAACAACAAACCATCACGACTTCAGGATAGAACCCCGGAAGCGGAAACTCGCCAGAACTTTATTTTAAACAATTAGGTATATGAAATGTTTGGTTTTCGATTAAGCTACTTATACTTACATACTTACCTACTAGCGTTCAAATGAATCAAACGTTTAATTTTAAGATGGGAAGTTGATGATCACACAGAATGAATATTAACTAGGTAACATTTCTGCTACACTCGTGACAAACACGATCAAGAAACTCGAAGCGTGGGACCGATTGTCACTTAACCCTTTATAGCACTTCACTTCAGATAAAATTATAAATCATACTATTTTCGTCCATTTTTTTCGTTCATTTATATTTCATGGTCGGGTGGTGAAGGCAGTAAGAATACATTTGTCACCACCCCAACTCCTCCTGCGGGTGTCGTAAAAGTCGACTAAGGGATTGAAGTGTCACTGATAATTATTTGATAAAAGAATGATGATGGGCAGCAGCGTCATCATAGTGGACACATTACTGCGATCGTCAATCCGCTTGCCTGTGACGTGGCGATTATGGACATTTACCTCCTAATGCACACGCATAGTTAATAGGAGAGGCCTACGTCTAGCAGTGGACTATCATAGGCTGATGATGATGATGATGATGACTATTTTTGATTCAGGTACTTTAATTAGTCTAATGGTTATTACAAGTAAAACACTTACACTGACTCATTTTAAATAACCGCCAAGATACCCTATATTGACCCTTTCAATTGCATTGCATAGTTTAAAAACGCTTGTTAAGCGTAAGATTATGTAATACTATGTGCCTACTTAAACCAGTAGCAGTTATTGTTGTCCCTATCTTAGGTTAGTATAAATACCTACATTGTTTATACATATTGTTTGCCATGTAGTTTTAAGTGTGATTAATATTGAGTACATTAAGGAACCGCCAGGTCTGTTTACGCCTATTTATCTTGTACTTGTGTACTTGTAACTTTAATGATGTGACTGTTCTGGTTCTCAATAAAATAAAATAAAATAAATAAAGATACGCAAACAAAATTGGTATTATTTCCATTTCAACAGAACTGCAAAGAGAAAATGCATCCGACCAAGGCACTCAGCTTCATTCCCACTTCATTGGTTTAAATATACCAGGCTATTGAATAAATTGGATTTCTTATTATAAGGGAATGCACTCGGATGGAGGGACCGTGATTGTATTGAGTAAAGCCGCCCTCGTGGCAAAGCGAAATTCTTGTAGTGTTAAATAAGTGACAGTTCACACTACGATTCGTTATAGCGATGTTTTTTTGTAAAAGTGTTGTTGCACTGTTATTTATATATAAACTGAAGATTCTCATTTTATATAGTATATGTAGTAAGCGACTTGCGCTTTAGACAGTTAATTACCTACATATTTCTATACTCTTTTTTGTTTGTTATTCGTTGTTGAGGTGATTATACACTTATTTACATCTCTTTTGCGTCTTCTCTCCTATTTATGTACATCTGTTGCGGTTCCCGTAGCAGTAGCCGTAGTTTTTGTAATGAAACGGGGAACAATATTTAATTTAAAAAACTTCATCGATATAATGCAAGTGTGAACAATCATTTCGCGTCCCTTTCTTATCGTCGATGGGACACTCTTTAGCGGTTACTGAATTTCCACAAACGTTTCCAGGATTAGAGGCGAGCAGATCCTTTCCCCGGTTCACTTGTAGCCGATCTGTGTTTATGCTTTGAACGGCGATTGGGGCAAACGAACTTGTGTCGCCATTGTAAGCCTATTGGAATTCTTAAGGCGTCTGCGTCTCGTTCTTGTTTTTTAAGCTAGTTTATTGAAGCAATTTTCCTTACCGATTCGCGATGGAGGTATTACTGGCACTGAATGGTACATAATCATTATGTATTACTTCATGTCTTTCGTGTGAAATTGTGTTTTGGTAGACGTGTAAAAATATAATGTACAAAAAACTTTATATAGGTTACCCAAAATGTAAATACCTACATTCCCGTTACCACTGTTGCCAATGAGGTTCTGGGAGGCAGAATAGACGCTCTAAAAGTTTTTTTTGGAAATTAGTAAGTAATTTAACTATAAGTTTCAAAACGACTTGTAAACTACAACTGAGTAGAAGTATCTAGTACTATTATGTTCCGATTAATATAAAAAAATAACAACCATTCTTAAACCTCTAAAAAGCTTCTATGGGGCACATTCTGAGTCCCAAAAGCTCACAGGCAAACGGAAAGTGCCTACTTATTTTTTGGCCAGCCTATATAGTAGCTCAGTTTAGTACCAAAACTTTCCTCCATGCGTATGTAATGCATACAGGGTGGAAATAAGAAATTTTCATTACAAGTTGAATTTCTGTACTTGAGAGTGTGTTGTAGCAAATTTTCAATCTCAGACTTGCTGTAAGGTCTCTGGGGCTACTCCTGTTCTCAAGAATGGAATCAGTCGAGATGTCACCAATTTCCAGCCATTTGCAGTGATAGGTACCATGTTCAGGCAAATTGTTGGAGTCCATAATGGAGTGTTGTATCAGTCAGCAGATACAATGTTGGCTACAATAATGCTAACCATCCGCTCCTATATGCCCATACCTATCCATGCCTTCACAATAATTTGTCACTCTGCACCTGTTTACCTATACAAAAAGTAAAATGTATCACTTACTTTGGCATGAAAGTAGACAAATCTTACCAGTAAGCTTAAAACATAAATATTTACTTCTGACCAATACCCATAGCTCTCGGGAACCTAGCCTAAAGTACCCTGCATTGAAGCCTATAGACCATACTCACAATACTCGGGCATTGGCCACTGGCAAACTATTTGTCCCAAGGATACGCAATTATTATGGGGATAGAACGCTGAAAAAGCGTATTCCATACTTACTAAACAGCTTGCCTGAAGCCATCAGACATGAACAAAATTATAATAAATTCAGGAGACTGCTAAAGAAGCATTACTTGATTGCTAAGTAGGTAATGCTTCTTTAGTGGTAGTTATCATTAAGTACAATCAGTTCGAATAAAACCCTGTCAAAACAATTAATTAAGAGACTGCCGCTCCCACAGTCAAACTGTTGTAACAGTTTTGTGGGACGATATTGTATTTTTAGGGTTCCGTAGCCAAAATGGCAAAAACGGAACCCTTATAGATTCGTCATGTCCGTCTGTCCGTCTGTCCGTCTGTCCGTCTGTCACAGCCGATTTACTCGAAAACTATAAATGTTACAGTAACGAAATTTGGCAAGAATATGTGTTGTATGAACCGCTACAGGATTATGATACTAAATTGTAAAAAAAATCATTGGGGTGGGGGCCCTCCATACATGTAACTGAGTCATGGAAAAATTTTTTTAGTTGTATATAAGCGTGTGGGGTATTAATAGAAAGGTCTTTGAAAATGATATGAAGGTTCATAAATCTAATTTTTATTTAAGCAAATCGTTTTCGAGATATCAGCTCTCAAAGTCTGAAAAATGTGTCCCCCCCCCCCTCTATTTTTTAAACTACGCGATATAAAATTCTAAAAAAAATATATGTTATGCACATTAATAAACTCTATCAACGATTTTTGGTTTGATTAAATTATCTCCTATAGTTTTTGAGGTAGGTTGATTTAACTGTATTTTTTTAATAATAAATTGATAATGGTACGGAACCCTTTGCGCGCGAGTCCGACTCGCACTTTGCCGGTTTTTTTTTAAATTAAGATTGTGTCAAGTAATTCAATAAATAATAATAATAAGTGACAGTCAGCACGGTTTTCACCGTGCGTGATCGACTGTCACCAACCATATCAACTTTGTGGTGTTGTCAGAGATGAAATAGAGCAGGGCGACAGGTCTATGCGGCCTATTTTGACTTCAAAACGGCATTGGACCTAGTCGACAAATTATCTTGCTTCAAAAGTGCTTTGATATTGGTTTCATGGCCCGTTTAATCCACTTCTTGTGGAGTTCGACCTTCGAGATAGAAGTCAATATGTCGATTAAACAGGGCATCGATCTGATCCTTACTTAACGCCTTCGGGCGTAAGTCAGGGAAGCATTCCTGGCCCTATTTTATTTACCATATAATGATTAATGACTTTAGGTCAAAATTATTTTCGTTGTCTTGTTTCATACCACTCTGTCACGCTATTAGTTGATGTTTCGACTCAGTAATATTTCCTATCCGACTATCTGGTATACTTGTATTTATTTTTTAAGCTAGATTTTAAGCCATACAATATCAGAAATTAAAAACAAAACATAATCTCATACAAAAAACACCACTGCTTCACGTTGTTTAGGGACACAAAATAAGACAACGAAAAAATTTTGACCCACTTACCGGAGGTACCTAGTGAAGGCTGTGAATTACATTACCGCCCTGTATTCTTCGACTATTGTTATTGTAGCTACAACTCCTAAAGAATATAAATACAATTAATCGATTAAACTCATATATTTGGTCACTACGCGCGACATGCTTGCGAGTCGCCTGGCGTGAAAGGGGGCTCAGTGCTTAATAATGGAGACCTAGGCTCTCCAAAACATGTCGCGCGTGGTGGCTAAATTTATGTGAGTTTAACCGTTTAATTACCTATGTCCGTAGTTATTATGTCTCACGAATACTATATGGCTACTATACGTTTGCTGAAAAATAATATTATAACTTTATAACACAATGACACATCTCATTATTTACAATACCGAACATAAAAAATAAATAAATAAATAAATAATACAAATCAACCTAGTCCCACGGTAAGCTCAATTAAGGCTTTGTGTTTGTGTGTTGAACATAGGTAGGTACATAGTCCAGTAATAGGAATATTACGATGAACGAATATAATTATGATACGAAAACGTCTAAGAAACAGAATTACCCAAATACGTAACTGTCATTTAAATCTGTTTGAGTTTCTCATCTTAAGCTTATTACGCAATTTATCGCAAATGTAAACTAATGGATCGGTGTTAGACGCTGTCATACTGCGAATTAATTAATTAAAGACCTGGAAAGCCGTAACTGATAAGGATCCGAACGTCTCTGATGCAAAACGCAGACTGAATGCTGCCTCGAGGTCTTGCAAAAGAGTTGTTGCCATAGCAAAATTTGATTTTGTCGGCAGATTTGGCGAGAAACTTGCAGGCCACCCTTCCGGGAGTAGGGCCTTCTGGTCACTTGCCAAAGCTGCCGAGAGAAACTTTTGTCGGTCGTCCCTGCCACCACTGCGAAATGCTGACGGTAAACTGGTCCATAGTGCAAAAGAGAAAGCCGATCTTCTTGGTGCTCTTTTTGCCTCGAACTCGACTGTGAGCGATGACGGCAGCATTATACCGCCTACCATCTCGCGGTGCGCACACTCTATGCCAGAAATTCCAATCTCCCAGAAAGATGTTCGGCGGGAGTTGCTGTCGTTAAACGTTCACAAGTCGAGCGGGCCAGACGGCATACCTGCAGTGGTGCTTAAACGTTGTGCTCCTGAGTTGTGTCCTGTGTTAACGCGTCTCTTCGCTCTTTCCAGTATCAAACGGGAAGTTCCATCTTCGTGGAAGACGGCCCTTGTGCACCCTGTTCCAAAAAAGGGTGACAGATCGGATTCATCGAATTATAGGCCTATCGCTATCACCTCCCTTCTCTCTAAGGTCATGGAGTGTATAGTTAACGCTAAGCTCCTTGGTTACCTAGAAGAACACAATCTTATAAGCGACCGCCAGTATGGCTTTTGCCACGGTCGCTCTACCGGTGATCCTCTAGTGTACCTCACTCAACGCTGGGCATCAGCTATAGAGAGTCAAGGCGAGGCTTTGGCAGTCAGCCTAGATATAACGAAGGCGTTCGATCGGGTCTGGCATAGGGGCCTTTTGTCGAAGTTGCCATCTTATGGACTGCTTGAGGGATTATGCAGATGGATTGCTAGCTTTTTGTCCGGCAGACGCATTCGTGCCGTAGTAGACGGTAGCTGCTCTGATAGCATGGACATAAACGCTGGCGTCCCGCAAGGCTCTGTGCTATCCCCAACGCTGTTCCTTCTGCATATCAATGACCTGTTGTCTATCGGCGACCTCCATTGCTATGCGGATGACAGTACTGGGGATACTTTTTACACAGGCCGTGCTAATATCCCTCGCTCTGTGGTACTGGAAAGTCGCGGAAAACTTGTGACTGACATCGAGAACACTTTATCTAGAGTCTCGTTATGGGGTCGGGATAACCTAGTCAGGTTCAACCCCGCAAAGACACAAGTTTGCGCGTTTACCGCTAAAATAATCCCATTTACTGTGGCTCCAAAGTTCCAAGACACAGCTCTTACCATGTCAGGGAGTATTGGGATCCTCGGAGTCGACATTGCCAACGACGTCCAATTCCGATGTCACCTAGAGGGAAAAGCTACGCTGGCATCCAAAAAGCTCGGTGTGCTCAATAAAGCGAGGGGATTCTTTACTCCGGGGCAAAGACTTCTGTTATATAAGTCGCAAGTCAGACCCCATATGGAGTATTGCTGTCACCTCTGGGCAGGAGCACCTGTATACCAACTTGCACCCTTTGACTCGGTTCAGAGACGAGCTGTCCGAATAGTCGACGATCCCAGACTCACAGGCGGTATTGAACCCTTAAGTCTAAGGAGAGACTTCGCCTCCTTATGTGTGTTCTATCGTCTGTACAATGGGTTGTGCTCTGAAGAACTGTTCGACATGATGCCAACGTCCACTTTGCATCATCGCACCGCTCGCCACCGACTGAGCGCTCATCCTCACACCTTGCAACCTAAATGGTCGCGCACCGTGCGGTTTCAGAGGAACTTCCTCCCGCGGACGGTCCGTCTGTGGAATGAGCTCCCTGCTGAGGTTTTCCCGTTGGACTACAGTATGGGGTTCTTGAAAAGAGGAGTGTACAAGTTCTTATTGGGTCGGCAACGCGCATGTGATACCCCTGGGGTTGCAGGCGCCCATAGGCTACGGTGACTGCTTTCCATCAGGCGGGCCGTATGCTTATTTGCCACCGACGTGGTATAAAAAAAAAAGTCAGTACTGCCGTGCGATTCCTATGTCACAGTAACTGCCAATAGTCGATTTTCAGATAAACGTAAACAACAGTTGGCACGGTTTTGAGTTTCCAAATTCCAAATTGAAAGCAAGTAAATTGTACTTTTATGCATTTGAGTTTATACACAGATCATTAAAAAACTAGCATCCAACCGAATCATGTTTATTTGGCGAAACCGAAGGTTCGGTTTGGTTCTCGTTTCGGTCGAAACCAAAACCGAAACCAAACCTTTAGTAAAAGTGATAAAAGAACTGGATAAAATGTCAAAAGCCGTTTTTGTCAGATACATGAATAATTTAATATCTTTATGGGTCATTTCTCCTCGAACTGAGGTTTTAACAATAAAATAGTGGTGGCCGTGTGGTGACGGCAGTAAGAATACATTTGTCACCACCCGGGTGGTGACAAATGTATTCTTACTGCCGTACACCACACGGCCACCACTATTCACCCCAACTCATCCTGCGGGTGTCGTAAGAGCCCAACTAGCAAAGAAGTCATATAAATCAAGAGTTATACGACCTTTAGCCATATAAGAGTTTTATAGTCGTTTTTAGTTAACCTGTTAGTCAAATAAACGTTATAAATCTGATAGTTTAGTCGTCCTACCAAATAGTCTAATTACTATGGTAAATAAACGTTTTTGCGACTTAATTATACAACAATCATGTAGAGGTTTTAAAGAAAACGTTTACTTAATGATGTTCAAAGTCGTATAAACGTTTTCGTCTTATAAAGGGTTTTGAAAAAACAGAACCGTCGTAATAAGGTCATTTTTACAACGTCTACATAATTTTATTGTTGTATAAGTGATATCTTAAAACCTTATCTCGACAGTTATATAGTGGTATTGAGGGTAACTTCAATATGACAAAAAGATATCAGCGGGACTGTTATCTACCTTTTATTCGACAGTTGGTTATATTAATGTCAAACAAAAACTTTGAAAAACCTTTAGTTGTTGCCGAACCCGTTATATTCCTTTTATTGAACTATATGTTTTTAAATTGATTTTAAGTTACGGTTATAAAACATCATGCAATTTAAAGTCGATTTGAAATTAATATTATAAAACATCAGTCGCCATTTCGTGAGCATCACAGTACAATTTCAAAGAAAAAAACCATGGACGTTACATCGTGGAAACGGCACAAACGAAGTGGCGGACTAGTAATGACGGCTTAGTAATGGCGGACAATTTGTAGTCGTTATAAAAACCTTTACTTAAGATAAAGTTATATTGTAGTCGTATAAGTATAAATCCATGACTTGTTCCAAAATGGCTAACCTTAACTATAATAAAATATGAAGAAATATTGTTATAAATTATAATTATTTCGAATATATTAAGAGCGCGACAGCAAAAAACTGTATATCATCATAAACTTTAACAGTAAAGTGACCTTCCCATACGAATTCAGCTCACGCCAAATGTGCAAACGCTCAATATATAGAACAATAATTTCCATTACAAAACTTATAAAATTACCTTGTATTATTTTTCCGTACACTTTTTGTCACACACACCAAGTTTTGCGCGTATCTAAAATAAATGTCAGGAGCAGTTTTATAAATAAAACTTAAAAATGTTTAGATGACTTAAAAGTCCAATAAGCATTGAGTAAGGATTACACTAAACCTTCTATAAAACAAAATGGTCAGTTATAAAACATTTATTTGATATTTAGGTCGCGTAAAGGTTTTTGTTGTACTCTTTATACAACGTTTTGGTCATTCCTTAATCGTTACAATACCTTTAATAAACGATTTAAGTCGCCATGCAAACCTTTATTTAACCTTTATCTCACCAATAAGTCTTATAATTTGCGCCACTTTCGCCTTTTATAACCGTTTACCTTACGTTTATATGACCAACCAAATAGGACTACAAGTTATATGCAAAACGTTGTCTCAACTTCTATATGACTATATTTTGCTAGTTGGGAGTCGACTAAGGGGTTGAAAGGTCACTGACCAATATTTGACAAAAGATTGATGATGGGTAGCAGCATCATCATAGTGGACACATTACTGCGATCGCCAATCCGCTTGCCCAACGTGGCGATTATGTGCATTTACCTCCTAATGCGTCTGCGTGTATACGCATAGTAAATAGGAGAGGCTTACGTCCAGCAGTGAGCTATCATAGGCTGATGATGATGATGATGATGATGACAGGATCGAAAATAAACTGTCCTAAAAAGAGAAAATTATGTACGTATCACTGTGATTGACTACTTACTCCTACTATTACTTGTAATACTATTTTTTTTGTCTTTTTTTCCTAAAACAATAATAGTAATGAATAATCAACATATTTAAAAGTTGTGCAATTATACATCTACGACGCATGTCGCTCGGTTTTATGACAAAACCGGTTTGATTTTTTTTTCATAACTCAGCGCATTTATGTGAATGACAACATCAAAATGTTATTCGGCATAATAATCCATACCTATGTTGATGTAATATTCGCGAGGGCGGGCATGTTTCTTAGGCGGCATGATTATTTTCGATTAAAAACAAACTTAATGAAATATTACCACGTATATTCTTCTAAGATATGAATGGTACTGACAGTAAATTGTCATTTTGATTAAAATTACGTCTGCATACTTTTACTATCTGAAGAGGTCCGATAATATATCAGATATGACATCACATCAAACCTCTGTACTGTAATTGAGAATCCTCAATGAGCACATCTTTTATTATATTGATACCTCGCAACGGTTGTAGCAAAACCGTAGCATTTATGATAAAATTAATTAATTTCCGCACCTACATTCTAACAATGCCAAACATCCGTTAGGTTAATACGTGTGTAAATAATGAAAATGTGTGAAGTACACTAGTTAGGATATAATCATTTCATAACAGAACAAAATAATACTCGGTTTATTTGGGGAAACAAAGATAAGTAACATTTTACGGGACAAACTGATTTAGCGGCCAGCGAAATCAAAAGAGCAACGCCACATACCAGTTGTTCCAAGCACATCTGAAGTCAGTCAAACGCAACTCCAAAGTACCTACGTACCGATATGTTTGGGTGCCGCCGAAAGGTTCGGCTGGTTTTTGGCTGAAACCGAACCTTTGGCCGAAACCGAAACCTAACCTTCGGTTGGACACTACAAGAAAGGTAACGTTGGAAATTTGGCAGTTACTGTGGTTTAAGAACAGCACGGCGAATCGTTCTTCACTCGTCAATAGGTACGTATATAGATAGATGCAGTAAGAATTTATTTTGATAAAATTCAGAGAGAGTAGAAATTGGTAATATTAAACGATTTTACGTTATACTATTGTAAAGAGTAAAATAACAATATCGAGTAAGTATCCATAAGTACCTATAACAAAATTTCATGTTTGCACGAGGAAACTCTCATCTACTAAGATGGATGTAATTAATAAATAACTTAGGCAACTATTAGTGGCAAACTTAAGAACTAGTTACAAGTGATTTTATCTTTTATTGGCGAAGCGAGTGGCCATATCGGCTGAAACTTTGTTATTGAGGCGCAGAAGATTGGGGCAACTATAAGACTTATTTCGTTTGTTTCACGGTTTATCTACTTACTTTTTACTATAGACATGCCCCGTATTTTATAAAATCTTACTAGGTATAATAATATAATTATGTTGTCCCTACTTACCAAAAACAATTATTGACAAATAAGGATAACGAATGTGTCACTGAGGGTAGTTTGATTAATCTTTTGAATTATTTGAATTAGTAGGTAGGTTATTGACGAACATATCAATAGTTAAAAATTGTAAATCATGATTGATTATTAAAGCGTAATATAGGTTATATTATAAATCAAATAACATTCAAATAGTAGGAACCACAGAATGAAAACGAATACGCCGTGATTTACCAATCACTACTGATATTTCAAATTAAATAATGATCTATTCGTAATGATATAATTAGTAGATAGAACCCGTTAATTAATAAGTAAGTTCCGTATTACCTCGTCCGTCATTAGTTCATTAAATATTCTGATACTCCAAAACTCTCAAATCGAGTCCGAATATGCTATAAATAGTTTTTTTATGCTAAACATGTATAACTATTTTCTATACTTACCAAATATATGTCCGATCCGCACTGTTCGATCACTAACTAGTACGTTATAAATAATAGTAATTTCAGTTTTTAGGTTATTTTTTAACAATGTAAGTTACAACAGTAGGTACACTCATTGTCATCAGTTTAAGGAAATACAATACATAATATACATATACAACTACAATACAAAATTTAATGTTCGTATATGTGTTTAAATATAGTTAATTACTTGACAACTCAATAAGTGTGGTGACCGGCCTTTATCGCGCTCATAACTAAATATCAACTACATGTTCTAGTTTTGTTTAAGTAGGTATTATCAACTTGTGACTTTTTTTAGCAAAGCAAGCTCTATCACCTATCAGTAATACCTAGTCAAAGTTAAAGTCAAAATCAAACTATTCTTTATTCAAATAAGCTTATTAATAAGCATTTTCGAATCGTCTGACATTATCAAGAGAGAGAAAAAAATCTACTACTGGTTCAAACCCTACACCGTTCCTGAGAAGAACCAGTAAGAAACTCAGGTGGACTTATTTTTTCAAAACAGTGTAATAATACATCTTATTAAAATAACATGTATTAAGGAATTTATTGCATACAAAATAATTATATAGGTATATATTTATAGACATTAAAAAAAAAGAGAAATAAATACAGGATCATAATAATAAACAAAAATAATTATTATTGTACAAGTTCACAATATTATTAAGCATCTATATCTATACTACTAAAGATGTAAAGGTAGTCAGAATAAAGAGAAATTAAGATTTAGAGATGTAAAAGGTCTCTAATCGTCATGATTTTAACAATAATAATAAAATAGAAAATTAACAATTTAGTGACACTCACAAAGCAACTATTCTTATTATATAAAAGGCAACAGCCAATACCTATTTAAACATGACATCACAGTAAAATAAACTCAAATATTAAATTAAACAAGAGATGTATAGTTCCTAATGTAATTAATACATAATTTTGGAGATGTAAAGTGTCCCCAATGTCAGTTAATAAATAATAATGATGATTTGGAGGTGTAAAGAATCTCCAAATGTCAATAAAAAGTAAATAAAAAGGTGTATGAAACAAACGTTCCATGTCAGAAGACAGTTAAACTAACAGTCTTGTAAACTAGTGCTACAGAATACATAATTATTATGTATCCACTAAGTCAAAATTTTGCTACATAAGGAGATGAATGGGCTCCATGGTGAAATGTATTAAGTGTGGAGATGTAAAAGGTCTCCACGGTCAATTAAATTTTAAATGCTAAGAATAATAATTAAAAAAAATTTTTGGAGGTGAAAGGAAGTGAAAGGTCGAACGTCAAAAAATAATAATAAAGAGGCGAGAGGGAGGGCGCTGCTGTGCGCCTACTAACATCGAAGTTTGTGATACCTATTTATTTTGCTGTTTATAAATATTAAACTACAGTGTGGACAGTAAAAGAGTCTAATAAAAATAAGAATAGGCATCGAAGTGCCGGGAAAATAAGAAAAACACAGTGATTTTAAGTGCAGCATAACAGTATTTTCAAAATGAAACCATCGCAACTGTCAATGAAGATGATTCACAGTATTTATGTTATTTGAGTGCAAACTTACCGTGGATGGCGAGGCCAGTGATTTTTGTGCTCAGTTATGGTGATATATGGACACTGTTTTAAGAGGTTAATCACTATTTTGTGGCCTGGTTAAAGTCGGTGCCGAACTCTGTTAGTGAGTGAGGGTGGTGAGGTGTACAATCGAACTTGTTTCTTCTCAGACATTACGGTTCCAGATCGGGATTTATTCGGACACAACATTGAAACGGTTTCACAGGTGTTCACTTCTCACTTGCTATCGCACTATATATTTTTTTATTTATTTACGGGGGTGAATTCTCTTTTCCAAGATACCATCCATGTTTGACTATTAGTGTTGTAATGCCTGGTATTAGCGATATCGTTATTTCGCCGCAACCATGATGACGACGGTGGCGTAGTGGCACAGTGGCACGGAAATGTTTAATAACTGCAATGGAGCCGGGAGATCAAATCACGCTTAACCTTTTTTTTTTTTTTTTATTATGGCCTTTTTTTACCATTTCATACTTCGTAATCTTCGTATTAGGTTTTATTAGTAGGTAATTAATACTTTTACATTTAAATTTATATATTTTTTTCAATGCTTTGATATTATATTAATAATCTTTGCAATTGTTTTATATTGGAATAATTATTGTTTTCTTTTAATTTATTTTACATAACAAGATTATTTTATTTTTATATTTAATTTATGACTTGACATTTGTTGCAATTATTATTATTTTTTTTATAGTATAAGTTTTACATACCTATACCTAGTTTTTAATTGTATTAATTTTAACATTCTCAGCTTTTTTTTATGAATTGGGCACTGATTTTATGGTTTTTATATTTTAATATTATGAATTGTCTTGTTTAAATTGAAATTTGTAAGCATTTGTCGTTTTAGTTGATGAGCGTGCCTTGTGTTACAGTCTATAGTTTTAAAACATTTGTAATTTTAATGTAGGTGTAAATTTATTTTAATTTTCGATTTATGATTAATTCAATATTGTTTTATTTTTGTTTTTAACCGTAATATTGCATATATACTTGATTATTTTAACTTATTTGATTATGTTTTGACATTTGAGTTAGTTGTATGTACCTGTCTGACATTGAATATTTGCTTTTAATTTGTTTCAATATCATTATTATGTTAATGTCTAAATGATATAAGTTATGGATAATTTATTGGCTCCTGTTCTCGTGCGGTGTCCCCACTGTCCTGGTTCTCCGCGCACGTTTACCGATCATGGGCTAAAAGTACACATAGGGCGCTTACACAAAAATGTCGCTCGAGCAACGCTCTCTCCCTCTCTCTCTCCCAGGGCATCGGCGCAGCAGGGCCGAGCTGCACTCACGCCGCCTCCCACATTTTCAGCGCAGCAAGTCCCTGCTGGCAGCGGTAGCGGTTTGGATGACTTGGCTACTTTGAGGAGGACAGTGCGGGTATTGCGTCATATTCCCAAAGGGGCTCGGAACCTTGCGGCGGGTAAATTGTGTGATGTGATTGAGAGTTGCATTAATAGCAATGGAACATCAGAGTGGTTTGCCTTACTCTCATTTGCTTATTCCGCTTTGAGGGCTCCAGAAGCGGCCGGGGCTGGTAATCTGACCACCAAGGTAAAGCGTAATATCTTGTCTGCTAGTGTCACCGATTTTTTTCTGCTGGGGCTGAGACCGTAGCCCGGGGGCCGCCCTCTGTGCTTAGGACTATTGAGAATAAGGTGTTCGAGGGTGATCTCAAGGGCGCGGTTCGGGTTCTGATGTCTGACGATGGGGTGGCACCATCGAATGCAGACACGTTGGCCGCCTTGCAGTCTAAGCACCCGGCCCCTTCGAGGCCTTTGTGTTTTCCACCGGAACCTGACCGATCCTGCCCTGTTCTTACTGCCAAAGTGGAGGAGGTTGCACAGGCACTGGGCTCTTTTAACAGCGGTTCTGCTGCGGGTTTAGACGGTATCCGCCCGTCTCACTTGAAAGAGCTTGTGTCTGGATCCGCTGGTGACAATGGGCCTCGATTACTGGAGTGCTTAGCAAAGCTGTGCACATTCCTCCTGAGTGGGCAATTGAATCCCGCGGTCTGCCCCTTCATGTTCGGCGCTTCTTTGTGTGCTCTGTGCAAAAAGGACGGCGGTATAAGGCCCATCGCGGTCGGAAGCGTATTCCGGCGTCTGGCTGCCAAGCTCGGTTGCAGTGCTATGCGGGATGAAATGGCCTCCTATTTACAACCATACCAGCTAGGGTTTGGCATCAGACTGGGCTGCGAGGCGACCATTCATGCTGTTAGAGCATTCGCGCTGGATCCCAATAACGCAGACAGCATTATTATCAAGCTCGACCTCAAGAACGCTTTTAACACGCTCGAACGCGATTCTCTGCTTGCAGAAGTCCTGGATAAGGCTCCCGTCCTCTACCCCTTTGTGTTTCAGGCTTATGCGTCCCCCTCCAACCTTTATTTTGATGGGTCTCTCGTGCTGTCGCAGGTCGGTGCTGAGCAAGGTGACCCGCTTGGCCCCTTGATTTTTAGCCTTGCCTTACAGAAGGTAATATCCAGATCCAGTTCCTCGCTTAATATTTGGTACCTGGACGATGGTACTTTGGGGGGCAAACCAGAGGACGTTGAGCGGGACTTGCATGTGCTGCTGCCCCTTTTGAAGGAACTGGGACTCGAGGTCAATCCGAGTAAATGCGAGTTTTTTCCTTGTGGCGCTAGTTCTCGATCTTCGTTTCTCTTGTTCGATGCTTTGCTCCCCGGTATCAAGGAGATTTCAACTCAGGACTTTCAGTTATTGGGCACCCCGATTTTCCCCGTAGCTGTGCCGGAAGCATTCAAGGTGAGAGAGCAGACTCTTCGATCCGCCGGAGAAAGGTTGAAGCAGCTCTCGGCACATGTTTCTCTGACTTTGTTGAAATCCTGCTTTGCCGCTCCGAAGGTGATGTACTTTTTGCGAACTGCGCCTGCCTGGTTACATCCTGTACACGTGGATTCCTTTGATTTGGTGTTGAAGGAGTCCATGGAGTGTTTACTAAATGTCTCTTTGGATGCTGACCAGTGGGACTTGGCTTCATTGCCTATCCGGAGTGGTGGGCTTGGTGTTCGGCGCGTCAGGGATGTGAGTCTTCCGGCTTTCCTGGCTTCGGCGGCGGGAGTGGTGGATCTGGTTACTAAGATTTTAGGTTTAGAAGGTAACAAAGCCACCATACCTTTCGCTGCCGATGCTTTGTCAGCTTGGGAGACGCTCAACCCGGGTGCTTTCGTGCCGGAAAGGCAGTTTCGTCAACGTTTGTGGGACGAAGTTGGCGTTAAGCGAACTTTTGAGGGTCTGTTGCAGAATACCACTGGTGCCGATAGAGCCAGGCTTATCGCGGCTTCTAGTCCAGAATCTGGTGCCTGGTTGCACGCCCTCCCTTCTCCGAACTTGGGTACCCTGCTCGACAACGACTCGTTGCGGGTGGCCGTTGCTTTCCGCCTGGGCTGTGATGTTTGCCAGCCTCATCTTTGCATTTGTGGCTCCATGGTGGAGAGCAACGAGCACCATGCATTGAGTTGTTGTCGGTGTGTGGGAAGATTCCCTAGGTATCATGCCTTAAATGACATAGTTCGGAGAGCTCTGGTTTCGGCAAATGTCCCCTGTGTGCTGGAGCCACCGGGACTTAGTCGGTCGGATGGCAAGAGGCCGGACGGGTTGACGCTAGTGCCTTGGGAGAGGGGGAGGTGCCTCGTATGGGACGCAACTTGCGTGAGCACTTTTGCGGCCTCTCACTTAGATCGTACTGTGCGTTCAGCGGGAGCGGCTGCTGAGCAAGCAGCTTGGCTCAAAAAGGGCAAGTACGCTGGGCTTGCGAATTATATTTTCGTCCCACTTGCGGTAGAGACGTCAGGCTGTTGGTGCGCGGAGGCAAAGGCGTTTCTTAGTGAGTTGGGGCGCCGCCTGCATGAGAGGGGTCATGACCCCCGCTCTGGTTGATTCCTGGCGCAAAGACTGTCCATTGCGGTTCAGCGTGGCAACGCAGGGGTACTTGTTTGAGTAAGTGTTTAAAGGCTATTTATATAATTTGTCATTATAGTTGTAAAATGTTTATATGTTCAATTGTAAAGTAGTTTGTAGGTTAATTGGTAAACATATTTATAATGTATTTATTTTGTGATCAATTAAATTATACATAAAGAGGCTGTTAAGCTAACAGTCTTATAAGCTAAGTCTACAAAATACATAACTAATATTATGTATTAATGGTCGCATTATGGATAACATAAGTATCGTGTCAATTTCAGTCCTCGTATTTATAATTATTTTATTCGTTTTTATGTTACCTATTATAATTATTACACTCTATATCCAAAATGAATTTAAATTAATATTGTATTTTAAATGGTTACTTATGTTTTCCTTTCGTTTTTGTCATCTTCATCATCATCATCAGCCAAATGACGTCCACTGCTGGACATAGGCCTCCCTCAGAGAGTGCCACAAAGAGCGGTCGTGAGCTTTCCCTATCCAGTGGGTACCCGCAATCTTTACCAGGACGTTTTTATACTTACCCATAGTGTGTTATCTCTATCACATTACCGGATGGGCCCAACGGAAGAGCGCCGCTGGCAATTGGGCTAGCTCTACGCTGCGTTGGGTCCATTTCGTACCTATGAGTTACCTTTTGATGTATTACCAAAATTAAGTGTCTGTTTATGTGTTATGAATAAATGCAGGTATATCATATTATTGTATATTATAAAAACAAAACTTTTACAAACTCCCCAGGCGGCTTCACGCAAAAAATAAATTCGCCCCCATTAAAACGCTCTAAAAATATTTGTTTGTTAATCTACTATTTACAGTATGTAATTTTACGTTCAATGTTATGTCCCTGGCATACTTTCGTACAGTCTCATATCTGAACACGCCTTTATTGCCATAACGATAGAGCCGTGTCCAGATATTGTTGGGCGCTCTGGAAGCTACGATATAACTGATGCCAACTGTACGAATTTGCAAGGGCAATAGAGAGGCAACACGTCGACCGAAGTTCCCGGTACAGTCAAGTGCAAAAATAAGTATCAATCAAATCGAAAGAACCCGCTCATAAATATGTTACAACGTTCTTATTACTCAGAATTAGATTGCACTGAAACATATTTTTAAACATTTTTGTGTTCACCTTATTTTGTCTTTGACTGTACTATTTTGTGGTGGGATTGATGTAGTGTTACGCAGGTGCGGCTACTTATATCAGAGTATAGGTTTCTAACACTTTTTAGCTTAGCCGCAGAAGGACAGCCGGCCATATTGTGTCGTTGCGCCTACAAAATCAGATGTGTTTGATTTATGTTATGACCTTATGACTTTGAAATAATTAGAACCTTTTCAAATCCACCACATAGCGGTTTTTGCAGGCGTAACAAATTATTTAAAAACTATGAGTTTGTGGAAAATGCATGTCCCAGGATATTTATTTATTATTATGATTTAATATTTTCTTCGGTTATCGCGATGATTACTCATGAAATAAATCATGATTTAATGAATATACGCGACTTTATTCGTTTTATAGTTTTATTTCATATTATTATTTATTTATTTATAAGGCTTCGTAGTTGGCAACTACCGTAAAAACCCACTAGTGGCGAAAATGAAAATTGAAATCATGTTCTCAGTTGCGTGACATAAAGCCATAGTTTCTTAGGTAAATGAAAGCAAAGCTCCTTTAAAAAATAAACGTCCAAACAAGCTGCTATAAGAATCTACGAGTACTGGGCATTGTTCTCAAACAATTTCCATTCCAGAGACATCAAAAAACATTTACGTACTAAATATCGGAAAGATCGGCGGCGTCATAAAAACTCACATTGAAACTTTTTTCTCCACGCTGACAGATGTTGCGGTATTAGGGAACAATTTTTCTTTATGGCGTAATTTAAATAAAGAATCAGTAAAAGCCTACAATGAGACGAAATATTTTCAGCCCAGCGTATCATAATTTAAGCATTATTGGAAATTTTGCTTCAATTTTATGAAACAGGAGTGACTTTGGAATTATTAGAAATGACGTAACAGTTCTCAAAGCTTGTTTTGCTTTAATGGCTGTTTGCAATCATTTGAAATAATACCCCATTGAGTTTAGAGTAACGTAGATCTACTCAAAATAATATAAATTTGTGAAATTCGCATCGTATTGTACTGATAGTTCGTATTGTAGTATATCGTATTGTTGATTTACTTCGGTATATAAGACAAAATTAAAATTAACGCAAACGTCTCCCTAGTTATTTTTAACTTCCATATGCAGCAAACATTTGATGGTTATGTAAAAGTATATGGGGTAAAGTATACGTACCTACGAGTACGTCATCATCATTAACGCTCTTTAGTCTTTACGACGACCCAAAAAACCAGTAAAAATTTAACGAAACGATCCTTTTCCTATATAAATCGAAATATTGAATTAACTTTTACAGGAATGATACCTAGTCAGGCCAGTTGCAGCCGGCTTTATTTATTCATAACCTTTTCAGCATACCGCAATAACATTCCAAACAAAGAGCCTAGGAAGAATTTAAATGCCTCTACAACTGGTAGACTTTTATAATTTTCCTACTGAGTTCCTTTTCAAATTAAATTCCATGTACTTGGGAACGTATGGAATAAGTGCCTGTTTATGTAGGGTTTCCGTGGTCCTACAATTGCTTAGATATGAGTTCATATTATCTGGAAATTTAACAGTGATGCATTTTAACGAGTAAATGTGAATTTTATTATAAAACCACAGCCGTATTATGTATCTTGTTTATGACATTCATCAGGAACTACTGAACGAATTGTTACTTGTGTATCCACTCTCTGCACTTCTGTTATTATCTACTAGTAAGTGTGTGAGCACCTACTTATATATGATTTTTGAAGTGTGTTTCAATTCCGATAGTTCTGTTCTGTTCTGCTCCGTCGTTCAGGATTGCTCAGTGCTCCTTCCTTCTTGTTTCGTTCGTTCCAATTGAAGATATTCCCATTAACTTTGTGATGGCGTGTTTATCTTTAAAATAATAGTTAATAGAAAACAATCAAAAGTAGTTTGGGCCCTGTTTGTTAATACAGAACGCCTTTTCCTTTTAAACATTGAAGAATTAATGAATCGTTTATGTAATATTTATTTCGTATAAGTAAGTAACCCAACGAAGTAATGTTATGAAAATTTTGTGAACGTATTTTGATTTAAATATCGGTTGCTCGGACGGAGTCAGATTTGAGACCCGCGTTATATGACAATGACGGAGGCCTAGATATACAGAAAGAGTTTATGTACATTATTGGAATATATTTGCAGGAACTAAATCAATCTTCATTTATTCAATGAATGTGATACATCTCTGTCCTAAGGATTCCACTTAAATGGTATCAGTATCACACATAATAGTAACCTCACTCTTACGCTAAAATATGCTTTGGTATGTATAGTCTAGTCGGTGATCTTACCTAAATTACGGTATGTACCCGATACTACTATTTGTCTTGTAGGTCACTTAATGCGCACATCACCAGTATCAAATTGAGCTTACCTTGTAACTTGGTTGCGTCCAATTTATTTAAACTGAGTTAAAATGTCCATGAAATATATTATCGTACACATCATTCACACCTAGCATCTTTCGGACATAAGACTCAGCGCTGCTTGTCACACCGAGCGCATCGCAAAAGGTTCGCCATTCAGAATTTATACTAAATAATTCTCCTATTTACCATAGGCAGAAAACCCCAACTTAGAAAAGAAGTCAAGTCTTTGTTGGTATTAAATTTAATTTCCATCGAAATATTTCCCCTTGCTGAAAAGTGACTGATAAGTTAGACCCTGTTCACATTAGCCATTCACTTGGGCGATTTCTACACAAAAATTGTAATTTTTGTACAGAAACCGGTTTCAAAACGCCCAAGTGAATCGCTAGTGTGAACAGGGTTTTAGTTCTGATAATCTTATTGTTACTAATTGGGATTAAAACTCCCATTGTTCATTCAAGTAGCAAAATACAAAAGATTAATATGACAATAAAATTAACAGGGTTATAGGTACATAAGAAAGCATAGTGAAGTGCTATCGTGTTTAAAACCTTGTACTACTTACTATATTTAAAATGTTTATCAAACGGGTTACTCGCGTAATTTAAGTCGATAATTGCTCGACATGTTTCGTTTCGATCCATTTAGAGGATCCTCATCATGTTATGACGACTTATTTCGATGGCTTCCCGTATTTTTCGTAGCACGATAAACTTTTCTCTTGCAAGTACGGTTACCTTATCGAACCTAATACCTATAGTGCGTCGAATCCGATTCCAATACATGTTCCGTCACCGCAAAGCCCTGGCTCGAAACATGTCGAGCATTTATCGACATAAATTACGTGTAACCCGTTTTATAAATATTTAAATATGTTTGAGTCTCACTTTAGTAATAATACTTGTATGTACAAGTAGCAAAATATTGTGAAAGAAAATATTTCGTCAAAATATGACCATCGAAATCCGGCTGGAGACAGCCTGTATAGGGTAATAGTTGCGCGATCGGAAAGGTCCGGAGCTAAACGCGTTAGTTCGCGTTATTCAATATCGGATATGACGCTCCCGTGGGCCCCGCTGCATCAACTTTTTACCTCGACGGTCGGTAATGGAATCACGGTGTACATGAAAATGTATTTTGTAAAAGTGTGATGAATATGCCTGATAATTTAACATTGTTCGAGTCTGTGTGTTGGTTATATTGTGGTTGCCTGAGAGTTTATTAATTTATAATATGACCGAAAGCCGCTTTAAACTATAGAGAACAGAAAGGGGATTGGGTATTTTTGTATGGACTAGTGGCGTCATTTTTTTTTTCAGGGGCCATCGTTTATGTTACTACTATTTTGTAGTGCTACCTTAGACTAGCTTATTTACAAAATAAGTTTTGCCGTAAGTAATATCGGAGCCAAGATATTGCCCTTCAAACAATGTTATTGGACCGGTGAATATACCTAACTAAGACAGGTTTAGGAGACAGCTTAGATGACTACAGGCTTATTTAACTCGATAATACTACTAACAAAGATACAAGGATGTTGCCCTTAAAGTATAATAGATAATTTAACCGACTTAAAAAAAGAAGATCTTTGGTATATGAAAATGCAACTGTATTTTCTTATGCGATTTCTATGTTGTCTGTTTAGTGAACATTAAAAATGTTGCAAAGTGGTTTCAATACGAGTAGACGGTTCAACCTCTGACTACACCATAAGGAAACCGAGGGGCCGCACATAGTGTGCCACTAAGAGGAATAGACATAGTCACTTACTACTAAGAAGATACTTGTGTGTGTGGCACTTAGACTTAGCATCTAACACACACACACACAAAAAATAGTGGCACAGTGATAAGGACGGACGATTATCGTTCCTTTTCACTTCCACTAGTAAAAAGTTTCATAAGACCATCCCTTTCGTTCTTGCTATTATTATTACGTTGTCAAATCCATATCCATATTCTAAATCCATGAAGGAAACACAGGTATGATTCACACATGCAAAATGTATTCCGAAGTAGGAAATGTACCTAATTAGATTAGTTTTTAGATTGGAATTGTTACTAATGCTTTCTTATGTATTATACAACACAACATATGTGACATTATTTGGGATAAGGGGCCTTATTGTCGATGGCTCTTATGTCCGGTGGCGTCGTATTTGTATACAAACATGGCTCATAACGCCGTAAGCGCCAATGACAATAACGTCCCTTTTCCCAGATAACGTCATTTGTAATTTTTAGTATTACGTTGAATTACTTTTTTACACATTTTCTGGCTCGTCGTAAACTTCATTCTCAATATTATCTTGGCGAATCACTCTCTCTAAAAACTGTGCCGGGGAATCAAGATGTTCTTGATACCTACCACATCCCAAGAACCATATAATTCAAAATAGGAGTGTACAAGTTCTTATTGGGTCAGCAACGCGCATGTGAAACCCCTGGGGTTGCAGGCGCCCATAGGTTACGGTGACTGCTTTCCATCAGGCGGGCCGTATGCTTGTTTGCCACCGACGTGGAATAAAAAAAAATTGACATTACATGTGAGCAACAGCCTAAGGTCCTCTTCCGAACAACACATGAACAATACTGTCCTAATATTGCCTCTGGGCCTTGTAATCCACCATCTACAGCAACATACAACAAACATAAAAACACGCATAAAGTGTAAAAATATGAATACTTTTATTTGTTGTTTAAAATGCGACATAAAACCTTTGACATAATTACGTTCAATAGAACGTTCATCGACATCCGTCATAAAATCGCCGTGTTAAAGAAAAAAGGAACTATCTCTAAATAATCATTGACCGAAAAAGAACCTTATGTCCAAACATTTTCTTTTTCCTCAACAAGTTCCTTTTTTGGTTACCTTATGAGTTAAGGTTAGGTTTTACGTGGCATACACAATAGTAGGTAGTTTTAACTCATTCCGATGCATTTCAAAAATAAATGTGAGTCTTTACTGTAAAACTTTAAAGTATGATATCTCGGCTCCGATATAATTTAGCTATGTGCACTCCATAATAAAATAAGTTTATTTTAAATTGCTCTTTTCAAATTTACCACTTTCATGAGTGGCCGCTGAAATTTAAAAACGACGCCAACTTTACCCAAACCCCTTTGAACGTATATTTAAATTATTCAATGTATAGGTAAGGTGCATTCATCCTTACTTGTCTTATCATGTAAACAAACACTTTTTGAAAACATTATCACAATTTTCTCTGCAATTACACATTAATCATCACGTCAAATGTTGTTGCATACTTAATTAAACTCGCAAAGTATTATAATCACTCAAAAAAGCACTGAAAAATATCATTTCTGTAAAGATTTTCGTCAATAAATGCTGTTACGGTCGGATAACTTTAAAAACAATTGACATTGATGTGACATTGCGATGTCTAGATTGTCTATGTACCGATATAAATGTCTAGATTGTCTATAATCGTATAGTGTGGGGTATCATTGAATATAGGTCTCTTAAAAAGAAAAAGGGGCTTTTAAGAAAGTTTTTTCTAAAGTCAATATTTTCGGAGATAATCGCTCCAGATGAAAAAAAAATTGTCCCCCCCCCTCTAACTTTTGATCCAAAGGTCCAAAAAAATCATGAATAGCGGGCTGGCATAAAACTATTTCGAACATAATCGGCCCAGCCGTTTTTGAATAACTACGAAACCCTACACTGAGCATGGCCCGACATGCTCTTGGCCGGTTTTTGTAATTGATTTCAATATTTATTTTATTCAAAGACTGGCAGTGCTTAGTTGTCTATTGAATATGGAATAAAATCTTCACGTCAAACGTCATTCGTTTCGCTACTTCGCTTCACGTTGTTCGTTACGGGTGCACTTCATGTGATTTTTCTCATGACTAGTGGCGCCTTCGTTGGATCGACAGAGAAAAATCCTCGAAATTTAACCATAGTTTTTGATATAATCTTATACGAATTAATTCTCTTCCTGACAGACGATGTAAAATCGATAATCCTCTATTTACGTACCTAAGCAGTGAAATGATCGCTGACATTTCATTATATCGACATTTCTAATCACTAGTGATTGTCTTTTGATCATCGTTGACGTTTTGTTTGTTTTACTTGGTCTGTGGTTTGTTTACATGATAAGACAAGTAAGAATGAATACACTGTATTATTCGTTTGATTCGCTTTTTTGAAATATGATTCTAAATTTAAAGGAAGCCGGCATTGGATCGTTTCATTTATTTATGTAAAATAATGTAAAGACAAAATTAATAATCTTTTTAAAGCTAACTTACGTAGGTCACGATAATAGCTAATATCATATTTTAATTTGGGTAACTACTTATAGTACGGTCAAATCGTACATAATTTTACCCTAAACTCGCAAATCAAGTAGTATCGCTGCATTTTTGGTATGTTATTTAGACACCACAGGGCAGTATAAAACCACATTTTGCAAGCAAAAAAAAATTGTGCTAGCTGGGTAGTACGTGAAAAACTGCGAAATTTATGGCCATTTTTTAGTTTCTGATTTTTAATTAAAAAACCTTACGTTTTTTGATGTCATATGTTATTAAACGTTTAAAGACTAATACATTTCCAACAAGTTGAGCTAACATGCATTACCGTAGGTCTTATAGTTTCAGAGATTCGAGACTTTAAAAAGTACTCCTTTTTGTAAACTAGATAAAATTTTGTGTTTTGCTAACATTTTCGGCTTAATATCGCCTCACCTAATTATGCTACGAAAAACATGCCAAAATGACCTTATAGCGCACTTAATATTCTTTAATTTAAGGGTAAAATTAGGTCAGTGAACTTTGCAGTTGAAAGTATAAACGCGAAATTCATAAGGCAGGAGGCCCGCTATCTAAGTTTTTCATACAATTCGCAAGTCGAGTTGCAAAGCTGCAATTTTGTTATATTATAAAGGCCTTATAGATATATACGAAAATGCATATTAAAAGAAAAACAAAATAATAGTTTGGGCATAGGACGTAAAAAACGGAAAAAAAATCGGACTTTTTTTAGTTTTTGACGTTTAACTAATAATCTATTATCTTTTTGATACTAATTGCTATAAAACTAAGAAAGAACATTAAATTTGAAAGGATTTGAGCTACGTTGCATCACCGTAAGCTATATATATTTTGAGATACGACATTTCATAAAGTGCCCTTTTATCAAAAATTAAACAAATTTTAGGTTACGTTAAAGCTATTCACTAAATATTGGCAAAACGTTCGCGCTAAGAAAAAAAAAGTAATTGTAGATAACAACTACATTAAATTTGGAACAAATTGAGCCGATAACAATTACTGTAAGTCTTATAGTTGGGGGTATACGAGGCTTCAAAACATGCATTTATTTTCTTAACTTAATGAAGGGCACATTTTGAAATATCGTATCTCTAAATCTATATAATTTAGGGTAATGCAAGGTAGCTCAAATCCTTTCAAATTTAATATTCTTTTTAAGTTTTGTAGCAATTAGTATCAAAAAGATAATAGTTTCTTAATTAAACTTCAAAAAGTAAAAGAAGTCCAATATTTTTTCAGTTTTTTTCGTCTTATGCCGAAATTGTTTTTTTGTATTTCTTGTAATATACATTTTTGTACGTCCTTATAGGGCCTATGTAATATACTAAAATTGCAGCTTTGCAACACGACTTGCGATTTGTATGAAAAACTTAGATAGCAGGCCTACTGCCTTTTGAATTACGCGTTTTTATTTTCAATTACAAAGTTTGCTGACATGATTTTACCCTTTAACGAAATAATATTAAGTGCGCTATAAGGTCATTATTGCATGTTTTTCGTATCATAATTAGGTGAGGCGATATTAAGCCGAAATCGTTAGGAAAACTCAAAATAGCGTTAGTTTACAAAAAAAGAGTACTTTTAAGAAGTCGCAAATCTCTAAAACTATAAGACTTACGGTAATACATGTTAGCTCAACTTGTTGGAAATTTATTAATCTTTAAACGCTTTTTAACATATAATGTCAAAAAACGTAAGGTTTTTTTAATAAAAATCAGAAACTGAAAAATGACCGTAAATTTCGCAGTTTTTCACGTACTACGTAACTAGCACAACTTTTTTTTGCTTGCAAAATGTGGTTTTATAGTGCCCTATGGTGTCTAAACAACATACCAAAAATGCAGCTTTACTACATGTTTTGCGAGTTTAATATACGATTTGACCGTACTATTAGGTATATAAGGACATCTGAACACCCACAAGCGCTTCAAGAGCTTCAAATAAGAAAAATAAACGTGCCAATAAGTTAAACTAAAAGACGGAAAACTTCGTGAAACAATAACCTCGCCCATAATTCATGTTTTCATTTCGTTGTGTTGAATATTGCTTTAGTTTGCTTTCAAAGTTCGTTTTACGAGCGGAATGTTGTCTTATTTTCAGTCAATTTGAGTGTCTTATTTCTTAAAAAGGTTAAAATAGTACATTACAGGGGTGTTTTAAATCGACACGAGTGACGAATTTTGTTATTGCACGTGTCTCGTACGACGTTTTTTAGTGCAGATGGCCCTCCGAAGTTTTGGACCTGACGTAAAATGACACACTTCTAACAGCTTCAGCCTAAAAAAAGCACCATCTGTACTAAAAATTATACAATGACGTATATTATTTTACACAATTTATTTACAATGACGGAAACGGCGATCATAAAATCAGGCAGCGGAGTAGGAGCTTATTTCCATATCGAACGATATGATTGTCGAATTCCGGTATCGATTACCGGGTAGCGTGCCATTGAGAATTATTGTTTACGCCCGGCGCGGCACGACAAAAAATGTTCCGAAAGATATCGACTTTCTCGAAGCAATTAAGATAAAACCCCGATGGAGGGACGAGGGTGACATTATTGGCTGTTTGCTGCCTGATTTTATGAACCTATATACCTAATTCTATAGGTTATACTTTGTTTAAATACCTGGCGAGATAATAAACAACTCTAACAAATAGGTACAAACTAACTTGCTACCGCCTTTATTTATCTTTTGACAGCTAAAAAATCGATTTATTTTAATTCTTCAAAGCAGAATTATAAATAGCGTTAGGCATCATCATATGATGATGATGATGCCTAACGCCCCAGTTGTTGCATCAATTATGAGATTGGAAACCGAAGTTAACTGAATAATTTGATTACTGTTTTTAAAAATACGCAGTTACAACATTTTTGATCCGGAATTAGAAATATTATATATAGCTGTTATTTTTTTACTGATAGAACCATGCATTGTTTTAGTTAGAAGTTTTAAGGGAGGTAGTAGTAACATGACTAAGTATTTTCAAGTTATATTAAGTTATGGTTCATCATCATCCATATAGGGTAAACCAGGATACATGCCCCACTTTTTGCACTATCCTCCTAATTATAAAAATATACATTATATTTAAATAATATTTATGAAATCAGTTAGATTACTTACATATTATGTTTAACTGTGATTTGTATATTTGGGCCCACAAATTACCGTTTTTGCAAATTTTAGCTTTTTGTGGAACTCCTTTTTTGAGGATAGATGCCTACCCGTATGGATTGTTGCCCCACCATGAAGATATTAAGAAGGATAGATGCCCTTCATACCGTAAAACCAAAAATTAAGCAAAACTTTGATGAATTTTTAAGGGCTAATTTGTATTATTGCAGTGTTGAAGTCTCCTGAAACAGAATTTTAAGAAACGTTGGCCTAATAATGTAAAGCATGTCATAGTTGTTTTAATCTTTTTACTATCGTTGTTACCATATAATTGTGATAACAAAATTCTAAAAGAATTTGTTCAACAAATAATAAACATTTAAAATTATTATTACAAAATGTTTTTTCTTTATTTCTTATGTCTCTTAGGCTAGGTTTTTTAAAATGATAGTATACCCATATGTGGTTTCAGTGCGTGTTATGAACATATATTTGTGTTCTGATATTTTTTTATGTCGTTTTATATATTTATGTTTGGACTTGTCACTGATTGTAGCAGAACCATGCCACGCAAATATAAAAGAAAGAAAGGGTATACTGGGTATACTTGATGCATGGAGGGATAGATGCCCCTAGGGGCACCTATACCTCGAAAATTCAGGGCAACTATCCTTTTCGATAGGGATAGATGCCCAAATATTTATTAAATTAATAAAAACATAAGAGCAATAAATTACATATCGGTGGATACTTTATTAATCAGTATATTGAAGTAATCAAAAATATAATGGAAGCAATGGCTATTTCTAAAGTTATGCAACAGCAAAAACCAACTTTTGAAAATTTGACGCGTTTGTAAAATTCGCTGCGGAGATGAATGCACATACGAGCGAAACACATCCTCATCGCATGACGGCCCGTGGCTAACTGAGGTGCGGGGTGACTGCGGCTCCTAGTTATGCTACTGTTACATAGTCGTGAGTTTGGGAAGTTAGGTTTTTTGAAAATGAGGCACCTATCCCACTGAGGCATCTATCCTGGTTTTACCCTATAGTAGATAGTCCACTGCCAGACGTAAGCCTCTCCTATTAACTATGCGTATAAACGCATTAGGAGGTAAATGTCCATAATCGACACGCAGGGCAAGCGGATAGGCGATCGCATTAATGTGTCCACTACGATGACGCGGCTGCCCATCGTCAATATTTTATCAAATAGTGGTCAGTGACACTTAAATCCCTTAGTCGACTCTTACGACACCCGCAATAGAAGTTGGAGTGGTGACAAAATGTATTCTTACTGGCGTCACCACACGGCTAAGTTTTGGTTAACTTGGAATAAAGTACCTAATTTGGAAATTTCACATTTGGTTCTTTGAATCTGGTATCTATTGTTATGCATTTGGACTCACCGCGAGCTACTAAGTTCTGAACTATGAGCTATAAACACGAACAAAATATATGCACTCCCGTGTAAAAAAAAGTGACGCGGGAGTGCGTATCTTTTCTTCGTGTTTATAGCCGATAGTTCATAGCTTAGTAGCTCGCGGTGAGACCTGGTGGCTTATGATGGTCCCGTTTCATCTATTTATCGTGCTACGCGTCACTTTCGCGCTTACACACTTGTTAGAACCTGACGGCAACAACGACAAACGATTAAACACGGTACCATCATAAGCCTACAGTGTCTAAGGCTGCGTTTCCACCAAAGATGTGCGAGGATGTGTTTCCATACAAATGACACCTCGCTCGAGTCATTAATAGGTGTCATTTATATGGAAACACATCCTCGCACATCTCTGGTGAAAACGCAATGTAAGAGTGGATGTTCAGATATTTTGAGTACCGTGGCCGCTGTGACATACCTATCTTAATAATTATGGTGACTGTACAACAGTTAAGTTCTATTAAGATCGACTCTTTTCTGTGGTATTTGAACCGAGTTACGCGGCTATTGACGATTTTGCTGTCGGTCAAGGTGCTTATACGGGGTGACATCGGGGTCGTGATCCAAACTGTGAGAAGCGTGTTATTATGGTCTTATTGAATAAGGTTTCCTAGAACAAATGAAAATCGCGAGTAAAAAAACGGTTTTATTACTGGCGGTGCGTTCATGATTTCCAGTCACATTTCATTAATACGTGAGCGCATTGTACATGGGGCAATGTATACGTACTAATGAACTTCAACTGTATTAGTCTTAAAAAAATAACGTTATTCATATCACTCCCATGGGAAACCTTGTTCAGAAAGATCATCTTAACACGTTTTTCAGTTTGGATCACGACCCCGACGTTACCCTGTATGTTTGTATAATATTATAAAACGTAAGATATATCACTTAGTTTAACAACTCGTTTCTATTTATAATAATGGTGCTGAATAGTTTATTCCAATAGAGTTCGGCTGAATACATGTATTTAGCCGAACCCGAGGTACTTAATTAGTTCTTCTACAATATAATGGTGAAATTAGTAGCATTTAATTTTCTTCTAATTAAATATGTCTTTTAAATACACTAGTGACTTTTTTTCGTCGAATCATTGAGCCCTAAATTATAACATCTAATTTCAAGGATTAAAGTATGAAAAGACTGTTCTTAATTAAATCACTTTTGATTAAATTTAATAAGCGCTAGTTATCCGTATAATAAACAAAGGCTTTGATCACACCTAAAGGATTATTCTCAAAGATATCCTGGAACGTAATTTATCTTCAAGGATTTGTAAATAATTAATTTACTTATTTTACTGAATGGTACGCTATTAATGAACATAAATATAGCCGTTATTTATAATTAAGAATCGGATTTTTTATGGCATGGTAAGACGTTATAAATAAGCCTTTGTAGTCGAACAATCATCTCATATTCATCCTCGTTAATTTGCAAAATAATATGGCTTAGCATTTATTGTAAAAAATGCAAAAAAAAAGGTAAAAAATGTTACTTATGTTCCTTCATTTGATTGATTTACACAGTGTAACATGACGACATCGAATAACTTTAACAGCGTATTCCTGAGATCGTAAGAAGCAAAATATAATGATGACAACTCAGGCCAAAATAAGTTATTTTTACATAAAGATTTTTTTTTTCTAAAATTTTCTACAGTATGTATATACATCATATTTTGATCTTGATTCGTATAACACATTTTGCTTCGGTAATTCGCTGTTAAAGTTATTCGGTGTCGTCATGTTACACCGTGTATCCATTGAGCTACAAATGCCCACCAAATAGTAGTTGTTTAGATATACGTAAATAAAAATACTAGTAGTTGGAGCCCGAGTGAAACGAGGGCGACAATCGCCCGAGTTAAAAATAAGTTAAGTATAAAATACTATCATATCATAGGGCAGTGCCCCCCCTCAACGAAGTCCTGGATCCGCACCTGAATTTAGCAATAGGTATTTAAAGATGTCAATTGGAAATTAAATTACACACATTTTGAAAGTTTTGTCTAACATTGTTCGTAATTTCTATAGGAAACGAGTATTGATAATCTTCTCTATTAACATTAACCAGGAGGCCACCAAAATCGAAAACTTCTCGCCGCCATAATAATATTTCGGTAAAGGCCAAGTTGAGGAATCCGGGGCAACTCGCCACTGGTCGTAAAAACGGACGCTCTTTATTAAGGTTGCCGATTACTGGAATGATCGTGTAAGGGCCCTGTCGGGGCGGAATCCCGATACGTAATTAAAGGACACTGCCCTAATTGACAACCATTGGCTTTCCTCGCCATGTATGGTAGATTTTTTTTTGTTTTCACAGTTATAGCGTAACTTTTACGTTAATGCAAAATAAGTGTTTATTGTTGCTAATCACAGGTACAGCCAGTTGTAATATGTAATAGGATAATACGATAAAAGCATCTATCTACACACAAATGTACATGTATTATTTTAATTTTTAATGCATGTTAGAGTTGTAAGTAATGTAATCGGCGTAGGTATCTGTTATAAAATTAATATAAGACATTGTTACATAGCCCCAAACGAAGCAGAGCCTGTACTATTCGTAATTAATTTACATAGATTATTTAATATAAGCGAAGATTATTATTTATTGGAGTAAATTACGTTAAAACCATTAAGTTAATTAAAAAATACTTAAATAATACAAAATCTGACGCATTTATAAAAATAAAATACTTAAACCTACGAAATATATCGATAATATAAAACTAATTAAATATAGTGAATAAAACAAACTAACTTAAATTAATCGAAAAGTCCGCCACGAGTTGTACCTGGAGCGAAGGTACCCATCACACTAGCAGCGTTACCACGTTGAATGGCGATGGATAACCTTTGCACCAGGTACACCCCCGCGCGGGCGTCAGATCCCCTCTCCCATATACGACGTCCAACTTCTCGGATGAACGAAATTGCTTCAGATCCCCAGCATCCAGTTGTTTCAAATGAAAGAGGCACAAAAAAGTAACTATTGCACAATGTCATATATTTTTGTCGCTTTTTGAACACGGCAAGCTCGGCAGCGGCACCAGCGGTTCGCACTGTTCTGTTTAGATGTGACGCAGCAAAAGTGCTCACACACGTGGCGTCCCAAAGCAGACATTGTCCCCTCTGCCACGGTACTAAAGTCAGTCCGTCAGGGCGTTTACCGTCGGTGCGACAGGACACACGGGATATTGGCGGAGATTAGGGCCCTCCGGACGATATCATTTAGAGCGTGATGCCGACTAAATCTTCCTGAACAGCGACAGCAACTCAGTGCGTGATGGCCATTCGCTTCCACCATGGACCCGCAGATGCATTGGTGGGGTATAAGTAATTAAATAAAATATATAACTCGATTAAATATGTTTGATATTACCGGGGTTTTAACTCAGGTCATAGGATTGTAGTTGGGTCAAACTCAAAATCATGTTATGAGTCTTTCCGGTGGACATTTTAAAAGTTAAGGGCTATGAGAGTTAATTTTCTTATTAAACCCCTATTGTCATTTAAAGGCACTCCTTTCCTTTTGCATTGTATGATAAATCACGACTACACTACACTCCCTACCAGTTGCTTACTATTGGCCACAGGTAAGAGGGGCTCCACAGTTCAGCTGAACACGCACTTTCCTGTGGTCGATAGTTAACAGCCTGTGGACAGGTAGTAATGATTTTATCATACAACGTAATGAAAAAGGAGTACGTCTTAATGAAGATAAGGCTTTCATAAGAATATCAAGCTATATAGGCCTTAACTTTTAGATTGTCCACCGGAAAAACTCCGAATATGGGTTTGCGTTTGACCCAGTTAAGTGCTGGCTAACTTAACGCGCATATATTTCCATCCGGCTCGCTCGCACCAATACGCTAGTACGAGCGGAATGGATATAGAGAGTAAGGCCACGTTAAGATATCTATTGCTAAGCGGAAAACTAGCTTGGTTATTGGAACTTGGTTATTTAACCAAGCAGTAAGCTAGGTTAGGTTTTAGGTATACACGGTGGAATTTAATCGGTGAACAGGAACCCATTTTTCTAATTCAGTAATCGATGGCGGTCACGTTTATGTAGTACTTAAGTGGAACCAAGTTTTTTTTTAGCATAAAATTTTTTTATGTTGAAATTAAAATTTATTGTCACCCTACTAATGGTTTAGTCTGAAAAGTTTAATACCTCTTTTCAAACCTATCAGCCATAGAAACTTAAAACATAAATGAGCAATAACCACTCACATGCTTTAATTTTTGCGATAGACTCTATTCCTATGTAAAATAAGAGCGATGCATGGCTGATAGTTTGAAAAGAGGTATTAAACTTTTCAGACTAAACCATTAGTAGGGTGACAATAAATTTTAATTAAAGTTTAATTTCAACATAAAAATTTGTTATGCTAAAAAAAAAACTTGGTTCCACTTAAGTACTACATAAACGTGACCGCCATCGATTACTGAATTAGAAAAATGGGTTCCTGTTCACCGATTAAATTCCACCGTGTATAGCTGATAATGTATTGTTTGTTGATATGTCATTGTTAAGACAACTATGATTCATAGCATCATAGTTGTCTTAACAATGGTGACTTTCAAGGAAAGTACACGGGGTGATGGAGGTAAACATTGATCACATTGATCCATAAATTCATTGATAACGGACAGATATATTATTGTATATGAGGGATTCCGTTAACAGATGTGTCGCCGGTTAGGGTTTCGCTGATTTAAAACATGCGATCCAATACTATGAGTGACACGTTTCTGTGATGTTCAGGGTGAGCATCTTCAATATCAACGTTCCAACTCCAAACAAGACTCCCGATAAAACTTTGCTGTCCCGCGAAATTTCCAGAACGATACCCAAGGATGTTGCAAATGATAAATTATTGAAGTTTCAAGATTCTATACAGTTCATTATCTCGCCTTTGTATTCTTTATAAGAGAAACATTGAAATTGTGTGGAGTTAGGTGCAATGGGAGTTAAATTATTTATTTATTTTAGGCACATCTTAACGAGTATTTACTGCATGTACTCGCATAGGTACCATTTAATCATTCTAAAAATTCACTTGTGTGTACTAAATCCTTTCCCCTAGAGGTTGCCTCGCGACAAACTGACTGAAATATTAGAGCAGATCTATTCGATCCAGTAATGAAACCTCGCATAAATTATTCAACTTAGCTAAAACTATTCAACTCATTCGCACGAATAATGCGATATCATAATATCTCTTTCAAACTAAATTAAAGGAAATGAATGTGGATTAAAAAATGTGTTAAACTGAAAAAGAAGCCAATAAATCTCGTTAAAATTTGTTTGCATTTGTATTAGACTAGTAGTAACAGATCGCCTACGCGAGAAATTCGACCGGTGTCCGCTGAGTCAGAGTGACAGAGTGGTGGAAGGCATCAACCGTGAAAGCAGGACGTGGGATTAAATCCCTCCGGTGTTGATAAACTAGGTATTTTTTCTTTGGTAACTATGACATCTACGTAATATTTATTGTAAATTTATTCGTAACATATTGTATTATAATTTTAAATAAGTGACAAGTAATGATTATTGATTAAGCTTTATCGTTTTTAAATAAGTATGTTACGTATTTTATACATAACAGTTACTAGACAATATTATACTAACTTTTAAATGTTTTGCGCAAGCAACTTTCATAATATGCTATGATAATGAAGAATAATTACTTACTGGAAAACTATTTGCCTATATGCAGCGTGACGTCAGATCGAGGATATCGGCATACCCTTAATATAACTCCTTTGACCAGTTTCTTTCCATATAATTATGTAACGAAATGTGTTAATTTCAATTCAGTGTTAAACCTTTTAAACCCTAATTATTCTTCGCTCAGCATCTATACGACGAATCTCTGAAAAGTAGCAAAGCTCAAACAAAACTCAAAGGCGCAGAGACAATGCTAACATATCACAAAGTAGAGAAGCGCAAAGTAAGAGCATTTGCTTGCCAAGTACCAGCGGCGCAAACACCGGGAGAGCAGGAGTGATAAACCAGCACTCAAAACATCACAACTGCCACAGAAACAACAAGCTATTACTAACCATCTAACATCTACGTAAAGTAACTTATACCGTGGAAGAGTTTGGCACAGAAAGAAAAGCCAGATGCTCACATTTATTCTCGCAGTCGGAATGCGGCTGTACCGTGATATGCTAAGCAAAAGGTAAGCAAACAAATTGGAAGAGAAACATTATAAGACCAGAATGTTTGGGATGGAAATATTTGAATAAGCCTTTAACTTGGAGAGAATTATGGTGTAACGACTGTTACAACATCTATTAAAACAACTACGTTGCGTTGTATTTGTACTTTCTATTTATATATTATCTGTATATCTGTATTTGTAAACTTTTTCATACATATTATTTTAATATAGTATTTTTTGCCAAACGTAAATCATGATTATTATGATACTATTACTACTGCTTCATGACTATTTTTACGAAGCAGTATATTCTATTAAATGCTTGATTTTGTTTTTTGTAGATTCCTTGTGGCGCCGCTGTGTATTAAGTACCTACGTAGTACCTACTCATTTCACCAGAATGAAATATTAGTAGGCAATGAATAGTTGTAAATATTAATAATTAAAATAAATACCTAGTAAGCGTAAGCTACATGCGTGTGGGGTAAGCGGATGTTGAATAAACATGATTATTTTCATTCATTAGTAAAATAGTATCTGAGATGGTCATTTTGTATGCAGACTTCAAAGATTTTTAGATGTTGGGATTATATTTTGTTGTTAAAATAAAATACAAGACACTCTTAGGTGCGTTTTGATTAGGTATCTTTGTTTTTAGGGTTCCGTAGCCAAAATGGCAAAAACGGAACCCTTATAGATTCGTCATGTCCGTCTGTCCGTCTGTCCGTCTGTCACAGCCGATTTATTCGGAAACTATAAATGCTACAGTAACGAAATTTGGTAAGGATATGTGGTGTATGAACCGCTACAAGATTATGATACTAAATTGTAAAAAAAACCATTGGGGTGGGGGCCCTCCATACATGTAACTGAGGGATAAAAAATTTTTTTTTGTTGTATATAAGCGTGTGGGGTATTAATAGAAAGGTCTTTGAAAATGATATGAAGGTTTATAAATCTCATTTTTATTTAAGCAAATCGTTTTCGAGATATCAGCTCTCAAAGTCTGAAAATGTGTCCCCCCCCCTCTATTTTTTAAACCACGCGATATAAAATTCAAAAAAAAAATGTATGTTATGCACATTAATAAACTCTATCAACGATTTTTGGTTTGATTAAATTATTTCCTATAGATTTTGAGGTAGGTTGATTTAACTGTATTTTTTTAATAATAAATTAATAATGGTACGGAACCCTTCGCGCGCGAGTCCGACTCGCACTTTGCCGGTTTTTTTTAAACTAGGGAGGAAGATAAGATTAATTTATACTTACTTATTTCAATCATTTGAACCGGCAGCACATGTCAAGAGTTGATTTCGAGACCTATTTTTTAATGTCACATCATAAATATCTGCCTGCATTTGCTATAAGTACACTAATCAATATTTAAATAAGTAGTGCACTAATCAATATTTAAATAATATTGGAGATTTCATTCAATTACACATATTAAGCGACCGTATAAACTCTACGAACAAAAATGTCTATGACCCAGTTTTATCCTATAATTATGTACCTATCAACAACAAGGCGACACACAATTATCGATACCAAATTACTGCCTGTCATACTTGACGCTTCCGAATTCCCCTCAAGTAAACTGACGAAGGTTTCATCGATAGTGCACACCACGAAAACTTACCTCGAGCCAGACTTAAAGATAACTAACTTCGCACCGAGAGCCACATAGAATCAACAAGCGAGTTTATAACTATGTGCTTCAAGAGACTGTGGTTGATGATTCTAAATAGCTTTTTTGGGTTTCGTAGCAAACTCCCTTACCTATAGTTTCGCCATGTCGCAGGCCTCCTAGCAGGGGTTTTATTTTTGTTATTATTAGTCATACATATTATTAATAAACCAAACAGCGCAGCAGAACCAAAGTAACCGATATAAGTAGCTCTCCGAATTCCGAATCGCTAAACTGAAGTGGCAGTGAGCGGGGCACATTGCTCGTAGAACCGATGGTTGCTGGGGCGAATAGGTTCTCGAATGGTAGCCACGTACTGGAAGGCGCAGCAAGGGCTGGCCTCCCACAAGGTGGACTGATGACCTGGTAAAAGTCACAGCAGTGACTGACTGACAGGCTAACTCCTGTGACCGGTCGGTCATAGTCGCAATGCCTATGTTCTTCATATATGATTCATAAATTCATAATGATGATGATGATCATTAAACCAAATCACAGTTGAGTGGAAAACTATATTTCCAGATATACCTTTAATCATACACACCCACATACAGGGACTGTCTGAGGGATAAATTGGATTCCTACATCCAGGAAGAGAGGGATTATGTTGTGGATACCCTCAAGCTTCGATATATTTATAATTATTCATTTATAATTTATTTTTTCAATTACAATCATTCATTCACAAATAAAACTATCCATATTCTCTAGATTTCTCGGCAACCCATCATTATATTAGTAATTTGTGTTGCCGTGTCACAAACAGAAGCATTGGGATTTCCGTGTTTGATATAGGACACTTGTCAGAACCCGCTTTGCGAGCGTAGTGACGGTTGATTAACACGTGCCGGATTAACGATGATTTACACCGTGCTGATATTGCGCTGAGTCGATTCGATGCTCAAGTTTCCATGCCGGGGGCTTGTGCTTTTGCAACCCTGGGCTGCTACCGCGAACACCAAAGTTCGTAAATTTCGGGGATTTGGCTCTGACACTCCAACGAAAGCGTCATTAGAGTGGCAGAGAAAAAAAATTGCGGACTTCGGTGTTCGCGGTAGCAGGCCAGTCCGTACTTACCACTTTCATGTTTTCCTTCCCAAGTATTACCAAGTTCTTGCGTACTTGTACAAAATCCTTTATACCTACTTTACAAAGATATCTTTAACTGTTTAGAAATATTTGTCACATCACGTTCGTTCGAGTCGTTCGACGTCCTTTCATCCCTGCTAAACCAGGTTAATCCAGGCTTGCGGTGTGGGGCCCTTGTAGCGTGTATCGTTAGGTAAGGTACTTAGGCAGGTACGTATTTGTATCTGTGCGCATATTTATTTACGTATCATAAGGACCCTTAAGCCATGGAACGGCTTATTTATGGCCAGTATTTCTCACAATGTGGTAAATGTATCTTGCTAATTATTGTAGCGAAAAGATTTTTGAAACACTGAAGTAAATCGGAAGTTTATACGAAACTAATGAAATGATGCCAGCCCATACGATTATTTTATTAAATGACTCCCCAAAAATATTGACGAATTTCTAATTTGTCAGCATTTTGAAACATTTTCCGACGGCGTCAAGATTTATAAACAGCCAGTCTGTAAATTCTTGGTTGTTTCTTAGAATCCGGCGAAGTTTCGCCCGCGATTTATCATGACTTTGCTAAATATTTGATTGATTACTGTGTCTAAGGCAATCAGGCCTTCGATAAACTTGCCGACCACTTCATTTAGCAAAAAAGTCTCTTGTTTAAACCCCGAGTGGAAAATGATGAGGCTGTTTTTTGCTTACAAGTACAAATAAGACTATCCAAACCAGATAACTCAATTTTCTTGGCGCATAAACTTTTTGTTTTAATTAGTCAAACATAATTTATGTGATTTAGATAGATACATTATTAGATTTTATTTTGCTACAGGTTTATCATAGTATTCTGAGGTGTCTCCGTACTTCCTGTAACTGTGTTCCTTTGTGAATAATGTAAGCACATAATATATTATATAAGAGACAAAAGTGAAATATAATGCCGATCGTTCGTGTATCACAGCAATTAGTACAAGCTAGGTGTATAATATATGTATATAGGTATTGCAGGTACAATTTCTAATAAATTTCAAGATCAATTCTTGATCAGTGACAAGTGCACTGGGGATGATCTTGAATGGGTGCTTATCTCAGGTAAGTGCATAGGCTAACAAGAGACACTTATCCACCGTGGAAGCCTAGTGCTTCGCTCCAGTATCGTCCCATCCATTGACTTATGCGAACAATTCACCAAGAATATCCCTCAAAATGTTCGTGGTCAATTTTATAGTTTTGACCAGTAGCCACACATGCATAAAGCCGATAAGACACTGTAGATATAGCCAAGTTTAAGTAAAGATGGTTGAGAATTTTCTTAAATTTATTCGGGTAAAGCACATGACATGATATTTTAATGACAAACTATACTAGTTCGGTACAGCAAATACAATAACCAGGAGGCTTGTAATGTCGAAGTAAATAAATCCATTGTACGGATAATATTCACAATAAACGTAAACCTATATAATTTTTTAAATCGGGTAAATTTAAATTAGCATTATTCGACTTATTAGGTAATTCATGGATTTTTTGTAGGTACAGTCAAGGGCATTAATATATATACACTTCTCCATACTGATCCCTTACAAATGTGTCTATATATTAATGCACTCGACTGTACCTACAATTATTTCATAAAATATGGACCTAAGTGAAACTAGGGTGTAGGTTTTACAGTGCGTCAATTGAATCAGATGGACAGTGAGCGTTTCGAAGCAATTATGGTCTTATTTTTTAAATGAGAGTTAAATGTTGATGTATAAGTTCTTTTACTTGACAGACAAGGAAACACAAAATAAAAATTGGCGCGCCAATATTTTAAATTTTAGGAAAGTTTTTCACATCTATGAGCATTTTGAAAATTTTTATTTATCATTTATCAACATATAAAGAACCAAGGCCTATGATATTACTTTCAACGATGTTTTTGCTAACAAAATTAGGCCCTAAGTTAGCACTTTAAGCGTCCTAAGTATCCGCCTTAGGACATAAAATAGCTAAAGTTAAGCCGAGAGTTCGCGTTGTTTATTGAGCTGGCTCCCCTAAGGCTCAACTTTTACGGTTTAATTTTGTTTACTCTAACCTGAACCTTTTTACGTTTTTTTATAATATCCCCTATAGATATCGCGGGCCATCCTCCGGGAGCAGATGTGTACTGTAATAAAAATATTTCATCATTTTTACGCTTGGAAGGTGTTGAAGGAAAATGTCTGTCATAAATTTCACATTAGGCCGTTCGCTCACTAGGGCAATCGTCGAGCCATCGGTCACCTTGGGATTTGTCCCGATGACTAGAAGTAATGTTCTAGGACCCCTGTGTGTAGGGTTTTTTATTGCCTAATTTTAGTGACTAAAGCGCCCTAGTAAGCTTTATATTAAAGAATGTGCGGTACGGAAACAAGTTATACATAGTTCTACCACTATTATTCCTACACCGACTATTAAGAACCTCATCTCCATGAACAGTACTTAAACCACGACCTCCTGTTTGAATTGTTTTGTATTAAAACTTAACTTGAAAGTCAACCAAGTATTTTGTTCCGCAACATTCTAGTGTACTTTAACGAACCGATAAGTTTGATTATTACGTGCTAAACAGCACTTTAGGGGAGTTTATTAGTTTTAATTAGTTCGCCTGTGAACTTCCCGCAGTATGGTAACTTCACGCGTGTCTCTGACACCCGTTGTTTATTTCAAATATTCTTCGCTATTTCATAATAATCGATAATCATACTTACTTATGATAAATCTTTAACAGTTTTCACAACTAAATACGTTTTTTAGCAATTAAATAGAGATATTTTTATGCTCACATCAGAGTACCTACATCAACATCACACCATATGAACAAAATAATCCGCTTAAATAGTTTTATTTCATGAGTAATCATTACGGTAACCGAAGAAAATAAAATAAAACAATTTTTATTAGTAGCCATGACCATATTTTTTTCTAAAAAGACCTTGTTATACAAAATTTATTTTTACATTGAACATGATCATTTCATTTAAATACTTACCGATAGAACACAATAATATATGCCAAGCGGTAGGGCAAGTTAAAATTACCTGTGTTCCTTCCAAATTGGACCGAAACGTAAACACATTATTGGATTTCTCGGGCTTCTGCGCCCATAAATATGATTGAAATGACGTAATGTCTCGAGTTCGCCAATACATTATCCATAAATGTCAGTTGCTAAAGTCTTTATATGACGTATTACTTATAGAAAATATATTGACATAGTTTGATTGTATCGTGGGTAATTGGCCATTTTTGGAATTGGTACCAATTTCTTATCACAAAATCATTTAATTATCAATAATACAGAGAGTAAATAGAAAATGTAATAAAAAGCGTGTGGAACCGTTTAAGAAAGTAAGGGCATTATTTACTCGAAAAAAAATGTTTGATTTTATATAAGCCAGGTCGTCCATATAGACCAAAGCTCTATTTAAAATGGTGAGATTTTATAGCGACAAAACCACTTTCTTCCTCATTTCGAATCATAATACAATATACTTTTCAACGAACCATTTTTTACTCTGTGTATACCGAGTTGACGAACACCTAGTATACGAAACCTATTATTTAAACAGCTACTTTATTTAAGAATAAAATCTCCCATAAAATGCCTATTTTCGGACAACATGTTACCTAAATAGCATCAAGTGCTTCATGCAAATATGCAGATGTCTATCTAATATAAGAAACGAATATCGAATCGAAACAAACGATATAAATAGCACACCTTAGATATTTGGGTCGACGCTCCTTACCGCTGTTAATAAAGCTTGTTCCGCAAATACGGAAGTGAGTTTCCGCTTGTCTCGTCCCTTACACATTCCTCGCCAAGTTGGCACCTATTAGTGACATTTTTCTTAAACGTTTATGCAGTCGTGTACATTTCAGGTTTTGCACATTGAGCTGCGAAGTAAAGTATCGATATTATTGATAAGAAGTTCAGATAACTACATATTATAACCAACCCGAGGAACCTTGATCCCTATGACAGCTGTCAGTTCCATACATTATCTGTCAACAATGTCGCGTCTTGACAAGTAATGTATTGAGCTGACAGCTGTCATAGGCCGGCTATAGAGCCATGGTAGCCACAGCCACCATGATCTCTGAAATGCGATTCAGATTAGGTTCTGCTTGTCTTTTATGACAGTTATTCTATGAAACTGACACAATAGCGATTGATATTAGGTCCTAAGTTGAATCGCGTTAGTTGATCGTTGTAGCCCCCTGAACCCGAACCCTGGCCTAACTCGAAAGCCTGAGTAGACGTTCGAGCGGGGCGTTCATTAGCAGTACCATAAGCTGCCGCAGCTTTATTAACGCGGACTTGCTTTTTATTAAGGTGCATTCAGACCAAACGAGCATTCGCTATTCTAACCCCCTAATCTACGAAATTCGATCGTTTCACAAAACGAGATTCGTTGATTTCGTAGAGTGGAGGATAGCATAGCGAATGCTCGTTTGGTCTGAATGCACCTTTAGGCTTGCGCGCACCAATTTAAATGAGGCTTAGATTTTAGATCCAAAAAACCGGCCAAGTGAGAGTTCGACTCACGTGGAAAAGGTTCCGTACGTTCATGAATATTGAGATTATATTTTAAAACACTTTACACTTCTTACAGGTTTTCCTGTAAACTACACATATGGAACTTGAACTAGTTAGGTATTTTCTTAAATTTTTGTAAAATATTAAACTCGGGATTTTTTGAGATCAGGGGGGAATGGTCATGGTCGCCTATTCTTATATTTTATAACTTAAAAAAAATAATGCCTGACAGTAACTTGATATATCTTATACAATACAGTTTACAAGATTTTTTTTTATTTTTTAAGGGGTAACTTAAAAAATAAGTAGCCATCATTTTTAAACTCCATTTATTTACGTATTGCGTTCATGGTCGGTCCAGTAGTTTCAGAATAAATCGACTGTAACTGAGAGACAGACAGACACACGCGAGTGATTCTGGAAGGGTACCGTTTTTTTTTCTTTAAAGGTACGGAACCTTAAGAGTATGAAATGCATCTTAAGGTACAAATTTCAGTGCTTACAACGTACATACAACGGCCGTGTGGAGGAATACTGTCCGCTTGACGGCAGTAAGAATACATTTGTCACCACCCCAACTCCTCCTGCGGGTGTCGTAAGAGTCGACTAAGGGATTGAAGTGTCACTGACCATTTTACAAGATTGATGATGGGCAGCAGCGTTATCATAGTGGACACATTACTGCGATCGCCAATACGCTTGGCGATTTTGGGCATTTACCTCCTAATGCGTCTATACGCATAGTTAATAGGAGAGGCCTACGTCCAGCAGTGGGCTAACATAAGCTGATGATGATGATGATGATGATGCTATGCTCACTCGCGCAGTCCTTGTCTACTCGTATGCCTCCAATTTTAATAAATTTTCCGGACGATTTTCTTTTCGGAAGTTTAGATCAGAAACCGTACCACAAGTTGTAAAGTAAAAGATAGGTTAGGTTTTACCCGGTACGTAATGCATGCATGGTTCTGCTACTAAGCAATATTATAACATCACAAAAGTCATGCCTATAATTTTTTTTTCGTTGGTTATTTATTGCATCTTCAAAACGGAGATAAGTATTACGTATCAAGTAAAACCTACCGTTACCGACGCTTTCCAAGCCGTGGTACTGCTACTGAACAATATTAACATCACTCACAAATTGTATGCCTACAATTTTTTTACGCTCGTTATATTTAGATTACGATTAGTTTGGTTATTTATTGAATCCTCAAAACAGGGTTATTCCATAAATTCTGAAATACTCATATAACAACTATCACAAGAAATAAGCTCAGCTGCAACAACTTCGTCGCCACATTTATAGTTTTCTGTAAAAGCAAGTTACGTCTTATTTTCGCTTGACCACATCTGGCCCGGGGCGTACTAATGACAAATGTAAATAGACGCACAAGGGTAAATATTGACGGCAAGCATTGTTATTTGTAGTTTCTTTATTTAGGCGTTTTGGTGACTAGCGCGATTTTCCCCTGCGGCCGTTTCTTGTGTTTGTCCCGATACATTTTCTTCTCGTAACCGAAAACCGAGTAGAACGAGAGAGGCACCACCGTTGATGAAACTGGCTGGAGATCTGGAATGAAAGAAAATTTAATTTGAAAATCCATTATCTACGTAGTCGTATTCCATTGATAACCACACATACCTACATGGAATAGAAAGAATAATAATTAATTCTTAGACTTTATTTTATAACACTTAACCCTTAGGTGCATATGGTATCACACATTCTATTTCTGAAATGACTTATGTAAACAATCGATGCCAATTAGAACTCTGTTGCTCAGTGTGACAGTCGCAATTGATTACTTATTTCGACATGTGTCATTTCGGTCGTATCGTTTTTGATACTGTATGCACCTAAGGGTTAACTAAACAAAGACGCATACTATACTAACAAAACAGAAATAAACAAACGAAATGTTCACATCTCAGCGTGAAGCAGGCGCAAGCCAGCGCTGATCTTCCGATGAGACCATCAGGTGAAAAAGACGAAGAGTAACGAATACACAGAATTATACAAATATACATATCAAAAAAACAGTTAAGCAATAAAATATAAATAAAATAAACAAAAGCAGTAGAAAAAAACAGCACAATCAAATGATAACGAACGCATCTTAAACGCCATAATCCTACATGGTTATGTACAGTCAACCAATCTGAGCCTAAGCCAGTCAAGAACCATGTCAAAGTGACGCTATAAATCAAAACCAAGAAATCCCTTACTTCTTCTCATTTTGACAAGTTTTCAAGAGTTCCAATTGATTGAGTGCCAATCGTAAAAAATACCATTATGTATGGAGGTTCCCAAAACTTATTCGCAACTATTTGTCATATTTTACCAGCTTATACACAAACTATCCTTACCAAATTTCATTAACGTAGTACTTATAGTTTCAGAGAAAATCAAATCAAAATAGTACCTATATTGCATTTACATGCTGTTTTACAAGAAGAAATCAGGAAGGAGTTTCAATTTTGGCTACGAAACCCTAAAAAGCTAGTAGTTAAATAGCAAAATAGAAATAAAGAGCAGCTTGCCGCTAATTGCATATATTGTATTCTTTTTATAAAATAAAGTTGCATGAGTCACGCATGTGCAACGTCCCGTAACGTTTGACATCAAAATAATCAGAGTAGGTATCTATTATCTGTGAACACGATGATGCATGTCTACCATTCGACTGATTAGACACTACCTATTCAATAAATAATGAATGAATACTCGTACCTAGTAAGAACATAATTGGATGCTGTTGTAGTGTGTAATTTATTTAATCTCTAAGTATGCAAAATTCATTAATTAATATTTATATTTTACCAAGTGGCGGTAGAAAACAAAAAAAAAACTAATGTGGCTGATTTTCAAGAGCATTTGTTGTTTTTGACACGCGTTCATTTTTTTGTTTATAATATCTTACAATTTTAATGTAGGTGTCTAACTTAAAGCGACTATTTTTACTTTACAATATTTACGTTTCCATTCTAAATTAAATCACGTTGTGATTTCATGTCAATAATGTGATAATACGTATCTGACAGATAAAATATGTTAGCTATCGAGACCCTGGAGCCGTGGTGCTCAGGAGTCCGAAAACTTCTTAAAAGTAGTAGTTAGCATTAATCCTAGCCATTTAGTTTAATTATTTAGCCGTGTGGTGACGGCTAAATAATTAAATGCGGCTATACGCATGGTTAATAGGAGAGGCCTACGTCCAGCAGTGGACTATCATAGGCTGATGATGATGATGATGATTAAGTTTATAAAAAATTTTAAAATAAAAATAAAACCGCCTTCAAAAATTCGCCCGAACTAAAAAGTAAAAAATAATTTTATTTCCTACTTCTTAGGATTTCCTACCCAAACCTTTAAACCTAGGTATCCTACAGGTATCCTACAGATTTCTTAGAAGTCGGTGCCAAGCCAAATACGTTCATAGGTATATACTCGTATTAGATAGAGCTTTGTAACTTACTGTCAGTGCGATTATGTTGTTATCAACAGAATAATCTACCTTAGTCATTTTGATGAAAGCATAACCGGTGTTTGCCGTGTGGTGACGGCAGTAAGAATACATTTGTCACCACCCCAACTCCTCCTGCGGGTGTCGTAAGAGTCGACTAAGGGATTGAAGTGTCACTGACCATACTACAAGATTGATGATGGGCAGCAGCGTCATCATAGTGGACACATTACTGCGATCGCCAATCCGCTTGCCCAGCGTGGCGATTATGTGCATTTACCTCCTAATGCGTCTATACGCGTAGTTAATAGGAGAGGCCTACGTCCAGCAGTGGACTGACATAGGCTGATGATGTGATGATGATGTGATAACCGGTGTGACAGTAAGTTCTATGACTTGACTATAGACAAAAATCTACCAAATACAGTCATATACTCGCGAAGTGAACATATTTGGCTTGGCACCGACTTCTAAGAAATCTGTAGGATACCTGTAGGATACCTAGGTTTAAATGTTTGGGTAGGAAATCCTAAGAAGTAGGAAATAAAATTATTTTTTACTTTTTAGTTCGGGCGAATTTTTGAAGGCGGTTTTATTTTTATTTTAAAATTTTTTATTTTACTCTTTTTAGTAGTGTAAAATCGTTATTTAGTATGCACTGCACTGTAATAGGCCAGAAAACCTGAACTGGATGACTTAAATATTCAAAGAATTATCCCATTATCGAGGAGATATACAGTGTATCATCAGTAGGTATGAATAATTTCAAAGATTATAGGTAACAGCCTTAGCATGCCTATATTATTTAAAGAATCACTAACCGCTAACCAACATGTCATAACTACTAAGCAAAAACTTGAATAGATCTCGAAAATGTATGACAGTTGTTACATTAAAAGAATTACTTAATCGTTAAGGAGTTATACCTTTCGTCATCAGCTCACCAATATGAGACTATGACCACCTAAAGGCAAATACTCAAATAGCTTCCAAAATATATGAACTATGTTATATTTAAAGAATTATCCCCCAACTCCTAATCTCTAAGGAGTTGTACCTTCCATCATCAGCTCACCGACATGAAAGGATGACCACCTAAACGCAAATACTCGAATAGCTTCCAAAATACATGAAATATGTAATATTTAAAGAATTGTCCCCCAACTCGTAATCTCTAAGGAGTTGTACCTTTCATCATCAGCTCACCAACATGAAAGGATGACCACCTAAAGGCAAATATTCAAATAGCTTCCAAGCCTTAGCATGCCTATATTATTTAAAGAATCACTAACCGCTAACCAACATGTCATAACTACTAAGCAAAAACTTGAATAGATCTCGAAAATGTATGACAGTTGTTACATTCAAAGAATTACTTAATCGTTAAGGAGTTATACCTTTCGTCATCAGCTCACCAACATGAGACTATGACCACCTAAAGGCAAATACTCAAATAGCTTCCAAAATATATGAACTATGTTATATTTAAAGAATTATCCCCCAACTCCTAATCTCTAAGGAGTTGTACCTTCCATCATCAGCTCACCGACATGAAAGGATGACCACCTAAACGCAAATACGCGAATAGCTTCCAAAATACATGAAATATGTTATACTTAAAGAATTATCCCCCAACTCCTAATTGCTAAGGAGTTGTACCTTCCATCATCAGATCACCAACTTAAAATGTTCATGACTAGACGCAAATACTTGATTAGTCTTCGAAAAGAAATGAAAAATGTCATGTGTGCCTACAACATTTGAAGAGTTCCCTCGATTTCTCCAGGATCCCATCATCAGATCAGAATTCGGTGACAATGGGACCAACTAGAAGGTATACCCTTTCAAACAAAAAAAGAATTTTTCAAATCTGTCCACGCGTCTTCGAGTAATCGGGGAACATACATAAAAAAAAAAAAAAGATTTCGACGAATTGTTAACCTCCTCCTTTTTGAAGTCGGTTAAAAATACTCAAATTGGCAGGCCGGTTGTCGCCGCGCCGTACAAGTTCACTTGACCGTGGCACGGATGACAAGGCCAGTCAAGCACACTCTCGTACCTACCGCTACCACGAGTTGTCCGCGCCAATCGCCTACGTCACTTACGGTGCAGATTCTGTCGTATCAAGCTTAATATCACATCATCTATTTACACACAAAAAGTCCGCCGCAGGCTTCGTCAAGATGCTACAAAATGCAATCAGCAACAGGCTTCGTCATTATTACACCTAACCAAAAATTAACCGGCCAAGAGCATGTCGGGCCATTTTCTCAGTGTAGGGTTCCGTAGTTATTCAAAAACGGTTGGGCCGATTATGTTCGAAATTATTTTATTTTAAAGTATCCTTTAAGCCCCATATTCAAGATTTGTTTCATAGTTTTTGGACCTACGGATCAAAAGTTAGAGGGCGGGACACAATTTTTTTTTCTTCTGGAGTGATTATCTCCGATAATTTATTGACTTATGAAAAAAACTTTTTTAAGAACCTTATCATTTTTAAAAGACCAATTAATGATACCATACACTATAGGATTACAGCAAAAAAAAAAACATCTTCACCAGTTGGGGAGGTATCCGAAAAAAATTTTTTTTTTAGTTTTTATTGTACCACTTTGTTAGCATGATTAATATGAATACTCGTCTTGTTTTTCTGCAATCAGGTTATCTACAAACAGCTAATTCCATTTGATAGACGTGACAACTTAATATTGATGTAGTTTAAGTTAGTTTAAAAGACTAGTGCTGTTATTTTAGCCAATCTAATAATAAAGCGAAATATTTTTTATGACAATCTATGTTAGTAATAGTACATTTCAGATAATTTAAAAATCGACTTACGAATATTCGGAAAATCATACTTTAGGACTTCTATTTGTGTATGCATAAAAATAATTCGGCGAAACGATTATTATGCCATTCAACAATATGCCAAATGTTTCGGCCAAAACATTTTCTGCACAAGGAACATTATGCGAAGAGACGGGCACCCGACGTTTATTTGTAGACCAGTATCAACAAAGAATTTAATTAAAAATATAGTCAAGTCAAAGTCAAACGACTCTTTATTCAAATAGGAATGAAATTAAAACTACTTCTGGTAACCCTACACCCAAAAACCTCTGACCTGAGAAGAACCGGCGAGAAACTTGACAGGTGTTTATTTTTTTTGATAATCATAGGTTACAACTAACATGCATTAAAAAATGAAACATAAAATTGACCTTAAATAAACTGAGATAATAAACATAACAAGAGATGTAGTCTCTAGAAGTCAGAACATTTAAAAATATCTAATGATATGTAGATAAATAAGCACAGCCTCTGTCAGGATAGGTATATAATAATAACATTTGAATAAAATTATACAGGGCGTCCCACAGCGATGCCACATGGAGGGAAAGTACCTTAAATATGATAGATAGCGTATTTTGCTGAAAGAAGACTTTATTTTATTTTTAAGGAAAAAAAATTGTATGCAATTAGTAAAATTGCATTCAATTTTTTTTAATTTTTTTTGAAGAAAAAAAAATGTATGGAAAAAAAATATCGCGACTTCGGAGAAAAAATATCTTTATTATTGGAAATGAACATCTTACTTAAAGAAAACAATAACTAAGAAGACATTATTTCGATTTAAAAAACAAGTACCTACCAACTTGTTTGAAATTTTTTTGAATAAAAATTGCATGGAAAACAAATCGCGACATCGGAGAAAAAATACCTTAATTTTATTATTGTAAATGAACATCTTACTGAAAGAAGACATTATTTTTTAAAAAACATTTTGAATTGCATTTAAATAATTTCATAGTTAACCCGGGAATCGAACCCGCTACACGAGAAAAAAATATCCTGTAGCTTTGTCATACCAATAGAAAGAATTCAATGTGAAAAATATTTTTTTGCTAAATAACAAATAATATGTTATTTGTCGGAAAAAAAAAAAATCCATTCAAGTTTTTTTTTTAATCTAAAAAAATTTAATGCAATTTTACTAAGTCTTAAAAATAAAATAAAGTCTTCTTTCAGCAAAATACATACGCTATCTATGATATTTAAGGTACTTTCCCTCCATGTGGCATTGCCGTGGGACGCCCTGTATAATGCTAATTTGAAGATGTATAAGATATCCAAGCGTAAATGATTTTAATTGAATAATAAAATAATAATTGAAGCCTAAATTACTCCCTCGGTGTTTTATCATTAATGTATTCTTCAGTACTGTACTAAGCTTTAGATATAAGTTTACGCTTTACAATTTTTTTAAATTGAGTAAAAATTCAGTAACATTTATTGTCGCTTAGGCCAAAAGGGCACTTAGATTATGGTACAATCCTATTCCGTCCTTATGGGAAGCTTATGGTAAGCTGCAAATTATGGTTATTTTTAATTATTATGAAACAAGAGTAGGGTGAAAAAGTGAGAAGTACCAGTCTACCTTTACAATAAAAGCTCCATTGTCATTGAACGGTATAATATGTAGGGTAGAGAGGGGCAATTTGAGCAGTCGAGTAAGTTGAACAACTTAGATATCTTGGAAACTACACACGCTAGCCTAGGACTTTAATAGCAAAGAAATTGCACGTTCATGTCAAAAATGCTAATTTTTCTATGTAATTTAGGCCTGCTCAACTTACCACGGTATTGAGGCAAGTTAGGCAAATCTGATTTTTATCATTTTAAGATATTTTTCTGTGAAATTGTAAACGAAAAAGAAAAAGTGTCTGAAGACGTTTTTTCTCTATTAAATTTTCTATCAACTGCATCATTTGATAATTTTAAAACATAGCGCTTAGGAATTACAGAGCGATAAACTCAAATGTGCTCAACTAGCCCCTCTCTACCCTAAGTATCTAGTAAATGGCGCATTATCATTCGATTGTGCACTTTATCGCAGTCTCTTTTAAAAGCAAAATCAATTCGACTTAATAATCGTACAATCTAATTCCGTTTGTTTTTGTTAAAAGTGCAAGTAGCGCGATATTATGAAGGTAATGCACCTGTCTGACCTCCAGCTCAATTGCACGTTCATCGAATTGGATATTATCTTTTTTTAAATCACAACGCTTAGCATTAATATAAGAAAACACTAATATCCGTATCATGTTTTAACATGAATATTTTTTAAGCCTGTTGAAGTGCTGCTGCTGGGCAAAGTCCTTCCCTATTCCCGAATTTTGTCTCTGTTGTATGTCAAGTGCTTTAAATGTCAAGTGCTTTAAATCTAATTAAGAATATAATTTACAACACTATTTATTTTTTCAGCAATTTTACTAAGTAGGTAACCATTTTTCTATTATTACTTTTTTCATTGAATACATTTTTTGGGTATACTTTTTAAAACAAATAGTTCGAGATACTTACAAAAACAGAACTACTTAATCTAAAATTAATTAAATATTTTGGTAAATTCACTTTTACGGAGTTATTTGGCATTCAGAATTAAATAAATACATTTCACTGATTTAAACACAAACGAAGCAACGACAGCGTTCAGTTTAATCAAATCAAATAAACCCAGCGTTTAAATCAAGCTGAACTGATAAATTATTTCGATTAAACTCACCCGGCTTTAAAACGTTGTCGGCATCCCTCCTGTACAACATTCCTGAGCAACACGCGAAAAAACATAGAACAAAAACCAAACAAAAATTCATTCTTCAAACGGCACGTATATAGCGGGATCACAGAACACGACAGCAGATATATTTCAACCTGTATTTATTTGACACCCTTCCGTGTAGCGGCGCGTACTCGTATAGACTCGAATAAAGTATCGAACGTATCGTAGTATCGGTGACATTCTGATACGGCCCGCTGGCGTTCGGAGTTCGCAAAATCTAATATGAATACGCTTTTGGTAAATACGCTCCGGGTATGGGATCACCTACTTTCTTGTAAATAATGTTTGGACGTGGGCCTAATAAAATGGAGCCCGCGACGGCGGATTTCACGTAAGAGTACGTTTGTTTTGCGAGAAGTAGAATTGAATACTCGTAAGGAGTAACAAGTGTGGATGTCTTGTCGACGTTTTCCTGCGGAGTCAGGGTCCGCTTTATATTACCATCAGTGTCGTTCGGGATCAGGGTTGTTTCTACAAAATTTTACCTGCTTTAACACGTCGTATTAGGTGATTATACGTGCCTTTAACTTTACGTGGGGTTTTTAGGCTTTTTATTACGATTTAGTAAAAAAAAATACGAAACGTGCTATGAAATGCAGTGTAGGTACAGATAACATAAATTATAAATGGAATTATAAGCTTATAATCTGAAATGTTATTTATTTAAGGAACTGCGTTAAAGAAATATTGAAACTTAGTATCAACTCTTATATTTTTATTGTCCGTATGTTTCGTGCGGAATGTACCCCGAAAAATACCAAAAATATTCCCTACTATGACTACACAGGCGCGGTTCCAGGACTTCGTTTTTGGCATTGCCCTATGATGTGATAGTATTTAGAGAGATCCGCCCCCCCTAGATCCGCGCCTGTAACTGCAATGAGCACGTAATTGAAGGCTTTGCCCTCCTTTGACTGCTTTGGCTTCTGATGGGCTTGATCTATTCGTACTAAATGTAATGAAAAAACCTTTAGTACGAATAGATTGACATCTAATTCGGTTCATAACTACGAGTAGGAAGCGAGTACGAAAATAAAAGCAACTTTCTTTCAAGAGCCAAAGTAAGTATATTTGTCAACAACTGAAATACATTATGTTAGCATTAATATTATAAATGAACAAACATTTGTTACCCTTAGCCATTAACCTAATGATTTCATTTCATCTCATAATGTTTTATATGTAGACGCTGGTTCCCGATAGAAAACCGACACACGCGAGTATAAAGTCTCCTGTCGTAAAGGTTCTTTTGAAGCATTAATATTAATTAATTAAGGTAAAATGCCTATATAAATAAAGTTACAGGATTCTTATGACAAAATAATGAACATAATACGTATCACAATATAACACATTTTATAAAGTTTGTACAACATTATATTTAGATAATGTACTTTCATAAACAAAAAATACAAAAAGTGATCTACAAACCAGCATAATAACAATCAGTCTAACTATGGGAACTTTTTTATCTGTGGTAGGTAAAATTTGTAATGAAAAGTTAACATTGTAGTACCGATTTTTGTAAAATAAGTTTAAATTTGGAACAGCTCTTAAAACTCAAGTGGGGCACTATTCTAGTATCCACAGATATTAAGGATATCGATATGATACGTCTAATTAGTACCGAAACAGTGCAATGTATATACATTAAATCTAACTATCTACGTCTTAACACGTTCACTGCGTTACGGGGGCTTTCGAACCCCGTACGA
>JALPQI010006678.1:0-56074 GCA_025490895.1 Thaumatotibia leucotreta | reverse complement strand
AAATTTCACGAAATCACAAGTACGTGGTGACAAAGAGTCTGGAAACAAAATAAAAAAAAAACATGGAAATAAGTGGAACTTCAAAATACAAGCGTGATTTTGCCATTTTTATGGTATGTGATGTCGTATACGAGTATATAACTATATAACGCACTCTATACCGAATCCTTCGTGCGCGAGTACAACTCGCACTTGAGCACTTTTTTGTAGTTTTGATCCTGAATGCTTGTAATAGATTGTGCTGAGTCATCTCTGTTATGATGACGCTATCTACAGTTCACTTATGTAACGCTGACATTGATATTGGTTACACTTTGAAAAGGTGTGAAGGCTTATAATGCTTCATCATGATAAATCTCCTATTTTCAAGGTATGCCTTTGTTCTAAGTAAGCCCTGCGGCCCAAATTAAAATCAATATGACCATTAAAAAAATCGGCCATGAGCATGTCGGGCCTTGCTCAGTATAGAGTTCCGTAGTAGGCTGGGCCGATTATGTTCGAAATAGTTTTATTTTAAACTATTGTCTAAGCTCAATATTTATGTTTTTTTTTTTATATTTTTTAGATGAATTCACGGATCGAAAGTTAGAGGGGGGGGGGGGGGGGGACAATTCTGAAGATGTTATCTCCGAATTTATTGAGTTTATACGTACTATAAAATTACAGCAAAGTAGGAAAATCATCCCCACTTTACGAGTAGAAGAGGAACCCGAAAAGAAAAAACTGTCGGACCCGGTTACTCACATAATTTAAGTCGATGATTGCTTGTGAGTAATCCGGCTCGACAATATTTGAATATGTGTGAGTCTCACGTTAGTTATTAATTATATTCTAATGTATTTGTAAGTGTTGTGATTAACAGTAGGTAAACGTGGTTCCAAGGCATGTTCAGTAAAAAGGACCCCAACAAACGCAGCTGTCTAAGAGAAGTTAAATTACACTCAGTTTTGAGGCCATATTTAACGTAACATTTCACTTAACTGTTTTCTTTGGTGTTATTCACTAAGCTACAAACTATATCGATGATAAATTGTTGCCACTGACATCAATTTGATTAACGAAGTGATTACAACTTACGTCAATTGGATAGACGATATTTTTGTAAACGCCTATTTATTTTACAACTACGTCGAGCTAAAATAATAAATATAATAATCGTACATCTGCGCGTTCGTTTCATCGTTTTATTTCATATTCATTATGCGACCAAAGTAAGCTAATCCTAACAAGGGCTTTGATCGCAACTTGCCGACGGAAACGCAAAGAAATCGGCAAAGGATAATTTTGTGTGCCTCCGTGAACACCTGACACGTTCTCCGGTGAACTGTGACTGTCAATATTTGACGTGAGAGTTTACATTAACTCTTTAACCCGTTAGCGAATTTGCCTGAGAGGTAAAGGGAAAGTGTAGGCGTTTGGTAGCATGGGACCGCCATATGTTTCACGTGACTATACTTACCGAACAGACCTTAGTTGTACATAAACAGTTTGTTGTACAGTCAATTGAAGCCCAAGGCCACTTTGGAACTATGTCAAAGTGGCATAATAAATCAGGTTGAAAAAAAAAAATTAAGAAATTTTTTACTTATCATTTTGATATGGTTCAAGTGTGGCCTAGATTAATGACTTGTAGAGTGTACGATCCGTTATTTGATATAACATGGGCATTTCTCCGAGCGTTTCTAGCGCTGTGACTTCGGTGGCAACATTATTAGATGATTTCCGTGGGTATCTCACAATTTTTTTGGATATCTTGGTAGGTGTCAACTACGTCTACCAATATACTAAAAGTTCTTGCTTCTATTACGGGATTCGTGTGATAAGGCTACCACCGAAGTCACGGCGGTGGAAACGCTCGGAGAAATGATCACATTTATTTTGATTTTATGCTGTTATTTCCAAAGTTTAGCAAACTAACATAGTCTCGTCTGATAGGATGCAGCTACCATAGTCTGTGAATGCCTGCTACTATAGAGGTGTCACATTTGGGAAGCCTTAAGATAAAAGAGCATTCTGTCTTTCAAATATTACCATTTAGTATGACACCGCCTCTAGCTTTCCGCATGCGTACGCATTACCCGTTAAGTATGGATATTAATAAAGAATTTGTCAAACATCAACTAAGAGATTTTTAGGAAAATACAAAACATTTTTTAAATTTCACGAGTAGAATGAATTGGAAACGTCAGGATAAAATTAAGCGTAAGTTTATGCTAGTAAGACCCGTTTGTCCTTAAAATATAATTAATAGCTTTGAATATAGATATTATTTAGCAATCCCTTATCGTAAGTAAGTACTACAAAAATTACAAACCTATTTCAGAAAAATATCGGCTCGAAATATTACACAAAAAATGTAGAAAGCATGAATATCTGAGCATTTCAACCGCCTAATTTTGTTGGCATCCTTTTTGGCGAAGTTTCTATTCCTTACAATATGCTACATTGTTATTTGAAGGAGGCACGATACCTTATACAAATTACGAAGTATAACATTGAGACGTTTTGAAACTTTGGCAAAAATGATGCCACCAAAATTAGCGGTTGAAACGCTCAGATATTCACCCAAAAAAGGTTTCCATTGTTTCATATTGTGTTCATATTTGCATGAAATATTTCATTAATTCATTCAAATTATGCGTCGTAAATCTACGAAAATGATTGTCGTTTACGACCGAATTTAATAGTGCTAGGCGAAGTGGCTTAATAGTGAGTAAATATTTGGTCGCCACGGAGCTCATCGCGTCAAGCGCGAGCGGTAAATTAACGATTTTATTACACCGTTTAGGGAGCTATTCTGGTACTTGTACTTAGTAAAGTGGCGACATATTGAATATATGGCCCAGTTCACATTATTCCAGTAGCATTCCATTCCAGCAACCCAATCCAGTACTGGAATGCTACTGGAATAATGTGAACTGACACTGGAATGCACCCATTCCAGTGAGCATTCCGGTCCAGTGACTGGAAAGACCGTCAACTTTTCATTCCAGCTCACCCAATCCAGCGGCACTGGAATAATATAGACAGCCATTCCAGTTCCAAACCAGTGCTAGATCATTGTCAGCGATATGTTTCCAATCCAGCTACTCTTAAAATACTGGAGTAATGTAAATGCTATGCTCCAGTCCAGCACTGGACTTTCCCGGTTCATATTATTCCAGTACAGTGACCCAGCGGTCTAATCCAGTCTAGTTCTGGACTGGATCATATTGGAGATATCCGGTGTAATTACTGGCATAGATAGAGGCAATCCATCAGGGTAGGCAGCGCATAGGCGATTTTTTGATCGCTATGTCCATGGGTCTCAGTTCCTGCTTTCCATCAGCTGGGCTGAGAGCTCAGATGTCGTCAGATTCGTCGCATAAAAAAAGTATGCAATTACATATATTTTGGACTGATGTACTCGTTGGTATGGGATTGCGTACACTGATCCACTACTTACGTTTACTCCACATAGCTCTACGTTAGTTTTCGTTGAGTTCCAGTATATTGTGTATATTTGTTTAATTATTAGATAGATAGATAGATCGTTTATTTGTACTAATTATACATTGTCAACTTATACATGGGTACACTAGGTAAATCTTTATAAACAATTTATGTCATGACATTAGGTACTACTAACATACTAGTTCAATAACATTTATTGAATGTAAATTATTATAAAATAAAAAATAATATAGAATTCCATTATTGATCACAAATAAAATTAATACATTAAATTAAAATATGAAAATTACAATGTCAGGTTTGATTCAAAAGAATGTCAGTTGGCACTTAAACCTACGACATATTCACTCACTCGCCCTGAAACTCTCTTACGCGGTGCAGAATGTTTTGAGCTGATGTGTGAAGCGGCGCTATGTACTTAAATTTCTAATAGTTTCAGGAATTTTGTTATAAATCTTTGAGCCTATTACTCTAAGCGAGTTACCTACTTTCTGCAATCGGTGTGTTGGGACCACCAATGCCGGTTTTCTTCTCGCAGAGAAGGTCTTAGCAATTGGGAACTCGTCGAGGTTCCTTCTCACATATTGACCTACTTCGAAAATAAAGAGGGAAGGATGATCCCTAGTCTCACAAATAGTTGTCGGGCGGGTTCATCCTGGGGGACTCGACAATCTCGACATATCAATCGAATCACTTTTTTTTGTAAGATAAATGGACGGTCTCTACACTGACGGACTAATACACTCCTTAGTGCTTGTGTCCTTCCGTCTACTCATTACATTATGAAATTTATGAAGTTATTATAACGACACGACATAAAAAAACATGTTATTCACTTTTTTTATTACAAATTGCAAATCAACGCTTTATTCTTTGCGTGATTTATCTTAAAATAAAAAAAGAACACTTATCAATTTAAGAGAAGTTTATTCATTCACACTTTTGAAATTTAAATTTAATCGCTCTAATTCGCTTACCGAATAGGTCCTACAAAATCCATCAAATCGTTTCGATTAGCTCTGCAATCATGAGCGGCAATTACAAATCGCTCGCTATAATGTCGACGGCTTAACACTGAGCTCTGAAATGCTCATTTAAGCTTCTAACCGCGATTGAATGAAAGTGAATTGATAAATTAATGTTGAAAGCCAATCGGGTTAATTTGGAAAATGTTGAGTGTTTAAATTATGTTTTTTTTTTAAACGGAATCGACTTGGTATGAATATTTAAAACTTAATAGACTCCCATCTCTCTGAAATACTAAACGTATGTCCTTGGTGTTTTAATAATATACATAATTATCTATACCAATGGATTATGAAATCTTTGTATCGTTTTCATAGATGAGTTTACTCTTTTGGGAACAAACCAAAATTTAAAAATTACACGCCTATCGCATTTTTAAGTATCTACCTGTACTTTTTAGAAGTCTTAAGGACATGAAGGTGACAGTCACCAGCAATCAAGCATTGGACTTTATTAAGCTATTATATCTTACATTTCGAAAGCCGCATAAATATCTGACATCTTAGAGTGACAGATATTTTTCAGCCTTTTTTTTGTTTATGTGACGAATGTAGACTAACTGAGCTCTCAGCCCACCTGGTGGAAAGCGGGAACTGAGGCCCACGCACATAGTGACCAAAAACTCGCCTATACGCTGCCTACCCTGAGGACTTTGATGAATTGCCTCTATGCCAGTAATTGCACCGGCTATCTTACCTCCAAACTGGAATACAGTACTAAATAATTTAGCGGCAGGTTAACGGGTAAGACGGTGGTAGCTATATCCGGGCGGACCCTGCACGAGGTCCTACCACCAGTAAAGAAAAAAAATCTTGCCTTTCTTGTGTAAGATGTTATTACCCGCCACTACGATATTAAGATAAGAAAGAGCTAGAATGCGTTTATACGCAGCATGGTTAGTATGCCTACGTCCTGCAGTGGATTGAGATAGGCTGATTATGATAAGAGCTACAACAAGTACTAAACTAAAACATGCGCTTTGTAGAAACTACTCGCACATGATAAAAACGAGGTCTGAGTGAAATTTGCGGCAACATCATCGTTTATTTTGTCACAAGATAATATTGTTTTCGCGCAGGCAAGCCGCTAATTGCGCCCTGTAACTGGGTTCCGTAGAAAATACAACGGAAATGAATATTTAAACGTAGTAGTTTTGGTTGTTGCCAAAAATTCGTAGGTACATAAAGCATTTGTGACAACTAAGTACAAATTTTAATAGTGGCGGTGAAATACATGAATTTACTAAATATACGAGTAATAACTATACACCGTGTTTTTATAGATTTATATTCCGTTAAATTAAAGGGAAGCTTATTTAGGTTAAAAATAATCAATTTCTCTAAGAAACTAGTATCTTAACATTCTTAACTCTTATTCTTATTGAGTTATTCAAAAAATAAGTTTAATGACTGTATTGCAACCTTTATTACATCCTAATGCTACTTATTTTGACGTGGGCCGTCAGTCACCTGAAATTAACTTTTGTGTTATTCTTAAGGTTCTCTCACACTTACCATTTCATTTATCATGTATGTATATATTACATTTTTTTCGAGTTCGACTAAAAGCTATATACCAGGTAGCTCCAATTAACGTACCAAGCAGCCTGTAAATTTAACGGAATTAAAAAAAACACGGTGTAATATTAACATACTTCTTAATACTCATATTTATGTATATATTTCTGCTTTCTGCTTTGATTTGGTTAATTGTTTCTTGTCGGCAAAATTGTTCGCTTTAAATAAATCATGATTGATTGACGAGAAAAGCCCTCTTAAATCCAAAATTCGAATGGTTTTGTTAACAACTATAAAGGATTAATTATCTTAGGCAAATACGCTGCTCGATTAGACAAACAGATAATAGACGATTTCGATTTAATTACAATTTAAGGTACTTAGGTAATTCGAACGACGCAAAGTTTATTTGACCCTTGTCATTGCTTGCATTGTGATAAAATAAAAAAAAGTTTAGCTTTGAAACAGTGCAAGTGTGCATTAAAAAACAGTATGTGATTATGTAAATTGTATGGAGTAAATTACGTGCCATTCAGTACCGGTCAAGAAAAAAGTAGCAGAAAAACATTTTCTCGCCATAAATGTTTTTGTTAAATTATAAATATTAGATGTCATATACCAAAGAAAAACGACCAAGATCACCTATGTCCCGAGAAATTTGACCGGTGGTTGCTAAGACCGAGTGGCCGAGGGGTACAGGCATCAGCCGCGAAAGCTGAGTACGTGGATTCGATCCCCACCTCGGACATAGGTGATCTTGGTCGTTTTTCTTTGGTATATGACATCTAATATTTATAATTTATATAGTATTAAGTAGTGTGACTACTGGAGAAAAATTAAAAATACAAATCAAAATATTTAGTTAATAAATAATTTGATTTGTGTTTTCACAATATGTTCAATGTTTTTGTTGTTTGGTGCTGGGCGCCAAAATGTGACAATTCTCCGTATAAAATATTTTTTTCTTACTTTTTACCCAAGTTCAAAAAAGGAGAAGGTTTTCAATTCGATAACATTTTTTTACTCGATATCCGTGAATCGTGAGCCGATCCTTAATTTTTTTTTTAATGGAACAGGTATAACCCCGAGTTGTCCCGTTGGCACAAAGTCAAGGTCATGGTGGAATCTTGGGGAAATCAGTTGAAGTCGGTTTTATTTTGGTTTTTATTCTTAATTAGAATACCTTGTTATAACTTGTATTAATAGGTAAGTACCTACATCAAAAATGAATACGTACTGATTGTGAGAATTTGATTCGTATAATAAAATATCGTATTTGTCATACAAGAGCCAGCGCCGCTTTAATAAGCACTGGCAAAATAAAGCGATGCGTCATCACGTTTTCATAGAGAAAGTTTTCTTAGGTCCTTCATCGGACCCGCGGTACCCAAATACGAACTGGTTAATTGCCCATGTTTTTTCCCCGTTGCAGTGCGAAATGGGAGTTTTCTCATTACAGTCGGCAAATTCATTTAGTTGCTTTGCTCTTACCACTTAGGAGCCTCTAACCAAGAACAAGGTAAATTGATTTGAGTGTTCTACTTAGCATGGCTGGCTTTTTCCCTTTAAAGCTAAAATTAGTTTTTAAATTGCTATTGCAACGTGAAACTTCTGCAGCGAATGCTTAAGGATATTGAATATCCTTTAGCTTTGTCAATAATTATATTTACATAATTTTGTGAATATAAAATGTGACATAAAACATACTGAATTCTGGTTGCTAGTTAGAGTTAGAATTGGGGTCCATAAGGGGGTTCCTTTGAAAATTTGTTTAATATTCAGAAGGATTGATATATATTTTTAATAACCTAGGTAACTAAGACAATGCTTGTACGTTTGAAATTTGTATTCATTTAAGATTAAAGTCCCTGGCCTGGCCCTTTGGTCACCTTGTATCAATATTAATAGGACAGAAAACAACTTAAATTAATTACATAGTAGCTAGTGACCATAGTATAATTGTCTTTCCTTATTATTCCTATTATTCTACATACTTCCTTTGAGGATAAACAGGGAGAAGCAATTAACTAATGACATTAGCATATTTTGCAGATATTTCGCATTCTGAGATTGCACTAAGTGCACCAATATGTTCATGTATTTTCCCTCTGGTGGAATTTACAATTCAATTTAATTACTTTCAGAAAATGAAGGATTAAAGTAAGAGATGACGGATAAGAAGGACATACATGGGCCAGGTAAAAGGGAAAATAGACGTCGTGTCATATCAGGCAATTAAGGAGAAGGACCTAGAAATACGTGAAAGTTGCTCCACAATTAAGAGCCTTGCTCTTAAGTTTAAGAAGATCGAAGCAAATCATGCTCATTAAGTCTTGATATTTTTTTACTACATGGCATATTTTTTGTTGTGTTTTCGTAGTCTTTAAAGTATTATTATATCAGTCTGATTGACGTAATCGCATGTTACGATATAAATTTAACCCCAAAAAAGCATAGATGATTGATGAATTCATAATTTTTTTGTAGTTTCCTGCTGAAAACAAGTTCGGTTGCAGTGCCCTAGTATCTAGGTGCCTTTTTCCCACCGTTTTTTTTATGTTGCCTACTTAAAATTGATCTGTATTGAGCAGTACAACATACCTGCAGCTTAGACCACTGTATCCTCCCTATGCAGCGGCTGGCGTTCCTCCAAGCCAGTTTGCAGCCGAACACAAGTTCTGTAGTGGTGAGTTGGTACGTGCCGGTCTTAGCTACCTCCTCTTGGACTGCGTTCCAGCGTGCTTCGTGGGCAGGAGTGTTTGCCCTAAAACAATGGATAAATATATTTAAAAAATGATGATGTTTAATAAAAATTGTTTTAATGCTGTGATGTAATTGTCATTAAATCAGCAACATCCAGAATTTCAACTAGTTTGACGCTTTGTGTAACGTATAGGTATATATTACGTTCTATTCTTCATGTAATTATCTTCTTTATGTATTGGCATCGTAGGCATGCCCTTTTACCATTTGTTTGGAGTCGATGCAACATTCTTATCCTCATACCTCTCTCTATAGTTTATTTTACAACCCTCTACTATATCCCCTTTTCATACAGGGTGGAACGGAACGACGATCTTTCCCGCTACCGAGCGACTCTACCAACCATTACGATTAACTTTCAGTAAGGGACCAACATCGAAAACGTACATGGAAAATTGACTTTTTCATACTATTGAGCTCTAAATAATCAGTCATGTATGCGGGGTTAATTTTTTTAAATATTTCGATGTTGGTACTTTACTGAAAATTCATCGTAATGGTTGGTAGACTCGGTCGGTAGCGGGAAAGATCGTCGTTCCGTTCCACCCTGTATAATTTTTCACACACAGTCATTCCACATTTTTCTTTGTTCTCTGTCCTCTTACTGCCTCCCATTAAGTACAATGATAATCCAGCCAAAAGGAGGCAAAAGCGGAAAAGAAGAGAAAGTATCTTTACCTTCTAATAGATGCGAAGTATTGTCCAAGAAAGTCTTTGGCGTCGTTGAGAACTTCCTCCTGTTCCCTCGGCACATCTCCTCGCCCAGGGATAGCCATGACGCTGCCCAGGCATGACTTCTCGTTGCATAGCGTTGGCTGCAACAATGAAAATTAGCCTTTAATTTTCGTCAAAATTGGCCGTGTGGTGACGGCAGTAAGAAAACATTTGTCACCACCCCTACTCTTCCCACGGGTGTCGTAAAAGTCGACTAAGGGATTAAAGTGTCACTGACCATCCTTTGATACAAGATTGATGATGGGCAGCAGCGTCATCATAGTGGACACATTACTGCGATCGCCAATCCGTTTGCCCAGCGTGGCGATTATGGGCATTTACCTCCTAATGCGTCTATACGCATAGTATAATTAATAGGAGAGGCCTACGTCCAGCAGTGGACTGAGATAGGCTGATGAAGTGAATCGTCAAAAAACACGGCATGACTTCAAATAAACTGACTTTTCTCCTCCTTTTTTTTTGAAGTCGGTTGAAAAACAATCATTGACGTCATCAGCTTATTTCAGTCAATTGCTGGACAAAGGTCTCTTCTATTATTTACTTATTCGTCAAGTATTAGAAGATAATGCCCATGATCGCTACCTACGCTAGGCAAGCGGGTTAACAATTTATCTATCAATGACAAAATCTTATAATTATCTTGTTGTAAACAGTGCCTTATAACTAGGGTTAGGAATTTTGGTGGCATTAGGTGAACAGAAAATTATGGAGTCGTTGTTTAAATATTTTATGATTAATTGAATAATTAATTAATCAATACAATTTTAAACTTTAAATCTCTTGAACAAGGTTTCGCCCATTTTAAGTTTAAATTAATTTCACCTTATATTTGCCTGCTTGTGAATACAATTGTAGTACAATTTTGTAATGTTACTTGTGATTATTATATGACATATTTTAGGGGCTTCGGGAAAACTCAAACCTTAAAAATCAAGAAACCACATTTTCTCAAATATTTTTTTTATTGTAATATAATATTTTACTAGGTTCTCAAAAATGTAATCCATGTTATTTCTTTAAATTAATTAATAAATCCAGCTCGAACCGAAAACTATAGGGTTAGTTGTGGAACATTGACACAAACGGACACAATGAAACTTTGCGATATCTCGGAAACCTGACCTTAACGGCTAGCCCCATCTATCAAACAAGGACGAGCTTAGGGACTCTCCACAACTCCCCAGGTGCGAGCGACGATCGCAGAAGGAGCACGTCGCTACATGCTTTAAAGCGAATTGAGCCAGGAAAAGTAAAAAAAAATATTTATATTTCGTAATTTTTTGCAAGAATACAGAGAATAGTTTGGTAGTATTTATATTTTTGTCGTATTGTATATATATTCAAGTTTATCTTAAGCTAAATACTTTTAAAATTAGTTCAAGTTTTGGCCTCGTTTTTTTATTTAGTTTAAAATAATACCCTGGTGTCTCACAATGAAACATTTTTATGTAATGTACAATGAAACAGGTCCATGTTTCGTTGTGTACTGTATAGTTTTATTGTACACCAAATGTGAAATTGCAAAAGGTTACTATTCTATGAGACTGTTCATTTAAACATGTTTCATGTTCAGCACCTCATTATCAACCTATTAAGGCCCACTTGTATAACCTAGGGTTAAACACTGACCAGTAGCTAGAGTGACAAATTTTATATGTACAATAATGGTCACTTTAGCTCCTGCTGGTGAATACCTGGTTATGTGGCTAAACCCGGGTGGTACAAGAGAGTCTAAGTAGTACATTTTTAATATTTTTTGGTGACTAGTATAATTATATTTAATATTAAAAAATTATATATCAATTATTTCGTAAAATTATATGCGTAGTAATAGTGGTCATAAAACATATTTTTTATCTTTTAAAACATTCTGTTACTACATATTGTATTAATATGTCATTGTTTTCATTAAATTTTTCACTTGCTGAATGCGCCAATGACATAAAGATTCGTTAATAATTTAATCTTCCCAAGAATCATTACTTTTTTACTAAGAACAACCACATAATATATAATAACCTATTTGGCTACTGTTTATGTAACTCTGTTTCAATGTTGGTTACCCGTGATATTTTTTGTTTACAATGAAACAGCTCACGGTGTTTTACTGAACACTATTTATTAGTACACATTGAAACAATACACTTTTTTCAAAAACATTTTAAGAATATATACGCAATTTTCAGAATTAGAGCCACTTTTGTACACACCATAAAGAATGATGACTATTAGTCTATTATATGGCAAAATATACGATTATTAACTTTCAAATTGACTGAGATAGGACAGTTTAAAAAGTTGAATGTTTCATTGATGGCAATAGTTTAAGTAATATGTTTAACAATAAAACATACGTACACAATAAAACAACATGATATTTATGTTGTCACTAAGTGTATGATATCTATCGTGGAGATGCCCAGGACCCTCCCGCGTTCGACTGGGTTGCAGTCATACTACGAGGACACATAAAACATAACTTTTTTTGCAATATGTCGCAGTTATCGACGACATTGTTAGGTTACAATGAAACTTGGGTTGTTTACAATGAAACAGTCTTTCGGATTCATGTATCTTTCAGTGGTATTATTAATCATTTAACAAATTGGAATTCTACTAAACTAAACCTACTCCAGCCTACCGTTATTATTAACTTTCCTTTTTTTTGTATTCATTGCAAGCGTGCTTATATATATGTTTCATATAACACAGTTCCAATGTTGGTTAAGTCTGTTTCATAGTTCATTGGATTTATTACATCTGTTTCAATGTAAAAATTCAGGTGTTTCATTGAATACATGCACAAGAACACAATGAAACAAATCTCATATTTTGTTTAAAGTTGTATAACACATATACTATTGAAAATAAATAGAAACCAAGAATGTGATTCGATAGCCAACTAAATTGTTTATCTTCGAACACAATATCTCACTCGTAACTTCAAAAACACCAGAGATAAAATGGTTTGAAATTTAGTTGTGTCATTCATCCACAACTTACCCTATTTATTTATTATTTTGTTTGTTATTCATTTATTCAAGTAAAAATATTGGTGACACCGACTCCATTGCTCCCTGTTCAATAAATGCAACCAAAATCCTAACCCTACTTATAACTATCGATAAAATTGGCGAAGCTTGTGTGGATTACATTATTGGTATGTTACTGATTTCATTTTATTTGTGTACCTTTGTATATTCCTATTTTAATATGGCTCAGTAAATAATTATAATTATATTTATAATTCCAATGTACATTTATAGAGATAATAATTAAAATAAATTACGATAGCAGACATAATTCAATCGAAAATTATAATAATAATCGTTGTTATTTTGTTCATAATTATGACATTCCATAGCTAGTTTTATACTTTTTAGTTGTAATTGCAATTGCAATGTTCAAAATCCATGAATCAATTTCCTTTACTGTAGGTTTCAAATGTTCATCTTGGGTATAATACTTACTAGAGGCAACAAAAATGTTTTTATCTTATTTATTTTCAAAACTACAATTTATAGACATAGACTTATATAGACTGTCACATAGGTATATAGGTATGTCTCACCAAAATGTTGCACGAGAGATTAGAAGTAATCTACATTTGACTCGTGACTCTACAGTATTTTATTGTAAGTTCGTCTAAAGTATCATAATATGGTTCTATAAACGTTATGTGTAACAAAACTGCCTGTACATAGCATAAGAGCAAAGTTGCCTTTGAGAAAATATGCATTTCGTATGCACCGCATCTATGTATTTGGATAAAGAGCATTATTCTGGAACCGATATTTCACCAATATTTTCCGCAGCATATTTGTATTACAGAAACTAAAGTATTTCACTAACATTTCCTCTCCCGTCTGTCGTTTTAGAAGTTCACTTATCAAAGCTTTGACTTCGAGCTTGAAATACGTATCTTGCCAAATATGTTTTACTTACAGCAAGATTGAGCTTATACAAATATGAGGTGTATGTGCAGCCTTTAGCTAGTTTTAATAGTAAGGTATTTAGTAGTACTACCTTTACACCAAAAACGAATGAATGAAATCTATGCTGCATTGAAAATTTAATTACGAAAATAAAAACAATTCTACCATCGTCGGCGTTCCGCATTTGATTTTTAATTTAATATCATGGATATTGCACAATTCGTTCACCTGTTACTGTGTGTTGTTATTGAATAAAGTTTTATTTTGTAGCTTATCCGATTGAAACGGCAAACGTTTGATGAATGGTTAGGTGTTAAGAGTCGATTGCAAAAACAAAATCATAGTTTTAATGAAAACATAATCAAACGTGGAGCCGAGATGCTCAATTATTAATTAAAACATTTAAAAAGAAATTAGTCGAATCTACTGGTGACCCTTCCTAGGCTTAGAACAGGAGTCTATATTAATTCGCATAATTTATTACGCATACTTCAAATTGGTATAGCGTTGTTAAGCATACTATTTAAGTGGCATAAGCTTAATTTCGCATAAACGATTACGCATAATGTATTTACGTATAACGTAAACTATCATAACGATGATTTGGAATAATTAGGATGAGCATAATACTAATTGGTATACTTAATGAAAGGTATAATATATAATACCTAGATAAAATAATAATGACCGAACATAGATTGCGTAGCGAACCCGATACTATATACCTACCTAATATTTTTGCCAAGTTACTGTCGATTAGTAGGTACGTACTACGTATTAAAAAACCGGCAAAGTGCGAGTCGGACTCGCGCGCGAAGGGTTCCGTACCATTATCAATTTATTATTAAAAAAATACAGTTAATTCAACCTACCTCAAAAACTATAGAAGATAATTTAATCAAACCAAAAATCCTTGATAGAGTTTATTAATGTGCATAACATATATTTTTTTTAGAATTTTATATCGCGTAGTTTAAAAAATAGAGGGGGGGGACACATTTTCAGACTTTGAGAGCTGATATCTCGAAGACGATTTGCTTAAATAAAAATGAGATTTATAAACCTTCATATCATTTTCAAAGACCTTTCTATTAATACCCCACACGCTTATATACAACTAAAAAAATTTTTTTATCCCTCAGTTACATGTATGGAGGGCCCCCACCCCAATAGTTTTTTTTATAATTTAGTATCATAATCCTGTAGCGGTTCATACAACACATATCCTTACCAAATTTCGTTACTGTAGCATTCATAGTTTCCGAAAAAATCGGCTGTGACAGACGGACAGACGGACAGACGGACATGACGAATCTATAAGGGTTCCGTTTTTGCCATTTTGGCTACGGAACCCTAAAAATATATAATATTTACACATGTACAGTCGCCGTCAGATATATCGGAACGGCGAGGATGCTCACAAACATCTGAGCAGGCTTCTATTGTCATCGCTACTTATGCGTTGTGCGTTGTGCGTAGGTATAACAGTTAATGTCTAGGTCTTGACATATTTTATTGACTGACATACATACATGTATACCTACTTATATTTTTATAGTAAATATTGATTATTTTAATTATTACACACATTTTTACCCTAGCAATGTATAATGTTCATAAACACGCCGTGTGTATTTTATACTGTGTAATGTTTTGTGATCGTAGAAATCATGGTATAGGTAAATAGGTTCCCTAGATCCCATTTTAAGCATTATTTAAATATACGCCCGTATTAAATACGCACTCTGTACGTGCGTTTCATGCGCCTACCAAGATGTGATTTCTTTACTAATGAATGTTGATTATTAAATACGTAATGTTTTATTTAATGATTGTATCTGACGTGTTCATTAGGATGTGTAGGAGATATTAACGAAAGCTAGGCTTCAACTTCGCTTCGTCGTTCCTGCTTATTAGTCTTTTGAACTTAACCTTACTGTCTTGGTTTTACCCTGATCTTCCTCATTTGCTTGATTTCTAAGTTTATGCTAATCCATAGTAGGACGAATAAAGTTATATTTAATAATGTTATGCATATTTCAATTATGCATAATCAGTAATATGCGTATTAAGCATTATGGAATTTTATTATTTTGCCTATTCAATATTATGCTTAATTGTTTATGCCAAATCCGTTATGCGAATTCATATGAGAACTATTAATATTAGGCATATTAAAGGGGACCCTTAGAATAGGCATAACTATTCAGCGAGGGAATGTAGCCAGCCTTATGGCCACCCTTCCGCTAGCGACAGATCTGGGGGACTTGCGTTAGGTACTCATATTTTACATTTTTAGTTTTTATGTATAATTAAACGTCATGATTTTTATGTTACTAAGTTAAATGTTGTGTAACAACTTTTGGCACTGAAAAAAGGGCATCAAATTCAAATTTTCTATGAGCGATCAACAATACGCACCCACATCTTTTAAATTTGCCCCCTTTTACTACTGCGGAAGGTTGTTGGACAAAAGTATACTACATAATTTGTATCACTAACGTTCGTAACACAATTGACGTCATCGTCATTTTTTTTAATTAATGCCTCTTGTTTATTTATTGTACATAGTTAAAGTTTTTTATAATAAAGTAGGTGTAAATTATCATATTTACAATTGTATAATTATTGTTGAGACTTATTTCAATGCGTTTTTAGTAAAAATAAATCTCGAATTCGCTTATATTATTTCTAATGGTAAAAAACGAAGTATACTTATATATAGTAGGTACAGTCGCCAGGGTGAAATGTTGTAATGCCGCCTGAAGGGGTAGTACCTACTCTTAATACTGTAGATAGAAAATTTTACTCAAAGAAAACATTCCTTCATATTTAAAAGAAAGAAAACTGCATTCAAAATTTTTTTTAATTATCTTGTCGCACCCGGTAATTGAACCGACTAAAATCTTAAAAGTGCACTGTACTTTTATTGTATTTATCGTTAGAGTCAATTATAAGGATGAAATCTCTCTAACAAACTTCATAAATTAAATAAAAGGAAAACAATGAAATCTTCAATTATTTACAAAAAATAAAAAAATATAATAATTTTAGAGTACATATTCAGATATTTTTGAGCACCGATGCCGCTGCGATATAACTTGTGCAAACTTGGTTGATAAATACGAGTAATAATAAACTATCTTAGCCCCTCATTAATATATATTATAATATAAACGTCTCTTATGCCGATAAGTAACATTGTTTGTAGGAGATGCAAACCGGTTTTGGAAAGTATGGAAAAACTGGTTAAGAACCGGTTTTTCATCGTAGTCTCAAATAGCTAAAAACCGATTTGCACGCCTTAATTGCTTGTCTATATTGGTCTTTAAGATTATAAACAACAGACCGAGTGGCCGATGGGTGCAGGCATCAGCCGCGAAAGCTGAGCACGTGGGTTCGATCCCCACCTCGGACGTTGGTGATCATATAACATCCAATATTTAAAAGATTATAAACAATTTATTAAAGATTATAAATATATTTAAAACAGTAGGTACTCCTAAAAGGTACGAAATGAGCAACTAATTAAAAAAAAACTAAAACAGAAAGGACATATTCGATATTCTGTATTAGAGTGTCATAGTTTCTTAGCACAATTTGAAGTAGGTATGTTCTGAGCAAAATTCTCAAAGCAAATTATACAGAAGATTAGACTATACATTCAGTATGTGATAGAAATGTATTCTGAATTCGTTTTGAATGTCAAATTCAATTCCATTTATATGTTAAATACAGTGCATGAAACCTATTATATTATGCTTGACATAAACCGAGTTTGCAAACGCCAATATATATTTAACTTAGCAATTATGATTCTTATTACACTGTGCATTTAGAGCGTTTTAAATAGCACAGTTAAATGGGCATATTTTTTTTTTTGGCTAGCTTACTTATTAGGGTGGAGCGCGGTTGTATGGGATTTTTTTTTCTCGATATTCAATTTGGAATTTGAAAATATTGGTTTAGAACTAAATTATAGTAAATGCGAACTCTTTATTCAAAAGACTTCCTATAGTTTGACTGTTTTAAAATCCAAATTTGATTGTCTGACTCCTGGCATAAAAATAGTAGACAAATACTTCACTTTGCCTCCTGGGTTCTCCTATTTTTGAAGAATCCTTTCCCGATTATATTTCTAACTCGATTTCTAAATTCCAAAATCACGCAAATCGTCTACTCGAAATTAGCCCTCATTATGCTCTTGCGATTCTTAAGTTTTGTCTTTTTGTCCCTAAATTGACATACGTGCTCCGTTGCTGTCCGTTCTGGAAAAATATTAATTTATTAACACCTTTAGACGACTTAATCAAAATTACCATAGAAAAAATTCTAAATATTCAGCTAACGGAGCGTTCCTGGTCCCAAGCATCCCTCCCTATCCGGTATGGGGGTTTAGGGATACGAAAAATTTCATGTGTGGCTTCTCCTGCATTTTTGGCATCCGTCCACAGCACGTCTGATCTCACAGGAAAGATCCTAAGGGCTTTGCCTATTAACTGTGAGATTGCGGGTTTGGAGGACGCCAAAAATGCATTCAAAATTGCTTGCCCTTCTAAAAATTTTCCTGACAACCCAAAATCGCAAAGGAGCTGGGACAATGTGTATTGTGATTTAACATACAATTCTCTTCTAAACAGCTCTGCAGGTCCGGACCGTGCGAGACTTTTGGCGGTCGGAACCCGGGAAGCTGGTTACTGGCTGCATGCCCATCCTTCGGCTAGTACTGGTACTTTCCTGGATCCGGCCTCTCTTAGGCTCGCAACCGGCCTGAGACTCGGGGCTGCGGTATGTACCCCTCACTTATGCTGTTTGGCACAGACGTGGACCGACTGGGACACCACGGACTAAGTTGTCAAAAAAGCGCAGGCCGTATTTCCAGACATGCGACGCTTAACGACATAATCCGCAGGTCTCTTGCCACGATCAACGTACCTACCTGCTCTTCTTGAGCCTACTGGTATAATTAGAGATGATGGTAAGAGACCTGATGGTGTGTCTTTGGTTCCTTGGAGCTTGGGACGGATGTTGGTATGGGATGCTACTTGCGTAGACACCCTGGCACCGTCCCATCTTCAACGAACTACGTTTAAGGCAGCCGCTGCGGCTGAAAATGCCGAAATTTTAAAACGTAATAAATATAAGGGCCTCGGCAAAGAGTACGATTTTGTACCGTTTGGCGTAGAAACTTTAGGTTCTTGGAGCCCCAGCGCACGCAAATTGTTTGCTGAGATCGCGAAACGTCTGGTTGATGTAACTAAAGACCGAAGAGCTGGCGACTTCCTCGCACAACGCATCAGTATTGCGATACAGCGAGGAAATGCCGCCAGCATCCTCGGTACAATGCCACAAGGGCCAATCTTAGATATAGATTAGGTTAAGTAGATTAGTTAGATTTAATCTATGTACATAAATTGTAGTTTTGAAAATAAATATATTAAACATTTGGAACCGGTTCATAAAGTTGCATAATGTCATGGAGATTAAAATGGTTATAATATATCCAGTATTAAAATAAAAAGTTCTTTTAGCCCTCTACCAGCCACCCAAGAAATGTAAGAAATCCCAATTTCATGAAGTAATCAAATATACTATTTCAGTAATATTTACAGATTTTATTTAAGGGAAACGATAGTAAATAAGTATTAATTTAGAAATTATCATCATTTCAGTGGGTTTTATCCAATATTCATGTAATAATATACTACCAATTTTAATTTAAACAGCTATTTCATGTACGACAAGGAAAATGCCACAGTGAAAAAAATTTATATGACATATATTTTTTAACCGACTTCAAAAAGGAGGAGGTTTACAATTCGACGAAATCTTTTTTTTTTTATGTATGTTCCCCGATTGCTCGAAGACGCGTGGACCGATTTGAAAAATTCTTTTTTTGTTTGAAAGGGTATACCTTCTAGTTGGTCCCATTGTCGTCAGGTCCAGATCTGATGATGGGCTCCTGGAGAAATCGAGGGAACTCTTCAAATGTTGTAGGCACACATGATATTTTTCATTTATTTTCGAAAGCCAATCAAGCATTTGCGTCTAGTAATGACGTCTTAAGTCGGTGAGCTGATGATGGAAGGTACAACTCCTTAGAGATTAGGAGTTGGGCAATAATTCTTTAAATATAACACGTTCCATGTTTTTTGGAAGCTATTCCAGTATTTGCCTTTAGGTGGTCATAGGCTCATGTTGGTGAGCTGATGATGGAAGGTACAACTCCTTAACGATTAGGAGTTAGAGGATAATTCTTTAAATATAACATATTACATGTATTTTGGAAGCTATTCAAGTATTTGCCTTTAGGTGGTCATAGGCTCATGTTGGTGAGCTGATGATGGAAGGTACAACTCCTTAGCGATTAGAAGTTGGGCAATAATTCTTTAAATACAACATATTTCATGTTTTTTTAAAGCTATTCGAGAATTTGCCTTTAGGTGGTCTTAGGCTCATGTTGGTGAGCTGATGATGGAAGATACAACTCCTTAGCGATTAGGAGTTGGGCAATAATTCTTTAAATACAACATATTTCATGTTTTTTTAAAGCTATTCGAGTAATTGCCTTTAGGTGGTCTTAGGCTCATGTTGGTGAGCTGATGATGGAAGATACAACTCCTTAGCGATTAGGAGTTGGGCAATAATTCTTTAAATACAACATATTTCATGTTTTTTTAAAGCTATTCGAGTATTTACCTATAGGTGGTCATAGGCTTATGTTGGTGAGCTGATGATGGAAAGTACAACTCCTTAACGATTAGGAGTTGGAGGATAATTATCACTTAGCGGAATACTAACTCAAGTCATTGAAAGCCCCAGCCTACGGGGTCGGGCTTCTAACACTCTCGTTGGTAATACCGTACTTACCTCCCTAGATGCTCAATGTACTGTTACTGAACCTATTTTATATTTATACTATACTAAAAAGCAAAAAATAAAATATTTTTAAAATAAAAATTAAACCGCCTTCAAAAATACGCTGGAACTAAAAAGTGCAAAATAATTTTGGTTCCTACCACTTAGGATTTCCTACCCAAACCTTTAAACCTTTTACCCTATTAATTGAAATAAAATATGATTCCTAGGTACCCCACTGATCTCAGTGAAGTCGGTGCCAAGACACAGAACAACAACAACTAAATAATATTACGTATACACTTCATAATATTAATAATATTTTGATTTAATTTATAATATTTTGAAGGGTATTTCTAACCCTAAAATAATAACTAACCCTAAAATATGAGTGTGATGTAGCCTGTGGACGTATTTGTCTTGGCACCGACTTCACTGAGATCAGTGGGGTACCTAGGAATCATATTTTATTTCAATTAATAGGGTAAAAGGTTTAAAGGTTTGGGTAGGAAATCCTAAGTGGTAGGAACCAAAATGATTTTGCACTTTTTAGTTCCAGCGTATTTTTGAAGGCGGTTTAATTTTTATTTTAAAAATATTTTATTTGACATACTAGTGCTATAGAAACGATGTTTCCTATTACAAACAATATCATATATGTGCATAAAAATATTAAATTACGAGTTAAAATAAGCATTGAAGGTCGGCTGTCGGCGGCGCCCTTTTCGAGCCCTATTTACGTGTATTTTAAAGCATATATTTGCTTTAACTGATATTATTTTTATTATCTAATCGAATTCACAGTAGTTTTCACAATCGTGTTACAAGTTGAAAACATTGATTTTTGTACAAGATATTCGATCCAGGGCTTTTTCGACAAAAATCCAATTTACGTGTTTTTACCGTGTCATAAAAAACATGTTATGGCCAAAAATTATCATAGGAATTGATTATGTCTATTACAAAAAGGTGTTATTTAATTAATAAATTTGATTTTGAAAAGAAAATATAATATAAAAAATATAAATAATATAAAAAATTAAAATTAAAAAAATATACCTTCATACCTTTATAAATCGCTAAGTAGAGGGCTAAAAGTATATACCTAGATTTTTTTATTATTTTTCCAGTATATAATAAAAAATAAGACATCGTTTGAGCGGGGTTCCAATATCATATTCGAGAATTTTGGAATTCGCTCCACCCTATTACTTATATCAGTGTTACACTGCTGGGCACAGGCCCATCTCTAAGAGTTCCATGACTTTCAATTTCATGCTTTGATTCTAAATAATTTGTCCATCTCTGTTTGGGCCTGTCCTGGCACTCAACAATGTTCTAATAACATTCATTGACATGATTATACTTAGTCATAATTTACTTAAAACACATTTACCACAGGTAAGTTCACAAAGACAGAGACAAATTTAGATATGGGTTACATGTGCCTGAACTAGAGGATTCCTTGTATTATGATAATGACATAATATTGAAAATCAAAAAAATCCTATCAACATATAGCAACAAATAAAAAAAGAAAAACTATTAGTTACCGCATGTCAGTTAACTATCTCCAACACTCAATTACAGAAAGACGCATCACAGATCAGATACCATCAATAAATATGTAGTTCCGTGAGTCAGATGTCGAAGATCGTAAATCGTAACCTCGGTGAGACGGATGGCCGGTTTAGGGTGTTTGAAACGCATTTGGAGAAAAAATATAGTAACAACCTGATGGGAAACTAATTTACGCGTTTGGTAGTTATTTTTATAAAGCCAAGACAAGATTAAAAATCATGAAAATCTTAAAATTGTCGTAGTAATCAGAAAAAATCAAAAAGATAATTATTTTGAAAATACATTTTTGATCTAGCAGATTAGCGCTGTCGTATACTTTGTGCTTGATAATAAACTAATTAGGTACACATCAGCATCACATAATACAAAAACAGCTTCGCTATATCTGACAAACTGCGTTTTTCTAGGTAAAATATTACATTAAGTTCGACTTAAGACGTATTTGCTTTTGCAGTTTTAAACAAAGTCGTTAGACCCGTGTTCGCTGGCAGACTGACTATCTGCGACCATGGGTGTAACGTCATGCCCGAAACGTCAGGACAAAATTAAACTTAAATTTACGCGATTAAGTCCCATTTGTTGTTAAAATATGAGTAATTATCGTGAAAGTTTAAATCAATATAAAGTCGTTAGGTTTGTTGTCGAGATCACCCGAAATAAAAATATTAAGATAAGCTTGTTTAAAGGAATAACATTATTTTGAGTTTAAAATTTATTACATCTTCCCTGTAAATAAATAAGCCCCACTTTATTCAAGGGGCCTATTTCTCGAAAGCTTGTAACTTGTAATACAAGCGGAAGTCCTTTTCTAATTAATAGTGTTTAAAAAAGACTTCCACTTGTATTAAAAGTTACTTACAAGCTTTCGAGAAACGGGCCCCTGAACGTTTCAGATTTTGTAAAAAGACTAAAATATATTCAATATTTTTAAACCTTCCAACCTAACCACAAATAACGAAAAAAAATCCAACCATTAAATCATGCGGCGACATTCGATTTCCTATATCGTGTTATCGCCTACGCCTACCAACAAACTTAGTTCGGGATTCATTCCCGCCCAGTTACAAACCGCCTCAGGCTCCGCAATGTATCTTCCAAATGCAATAGTTAGAAGTTGCGCCGCATCTATTGGTGATAAATGTTGGTGCTTTTATTGGAACGATACGATATATTTTAAGCAGATCTTCATCGTCATCATCATATCAGTCGAAAGACATCCGCTCCTGGACAGATGCCAAAGATTGCCACAATGACCGGTCTTGCGCCACCCGTTCCAGCAGCGCCATTCCCCAGGTGATCAGATCATGAGTCCATATTGTGGGGTGCCTTCCAGTACGTCGTCGCCGCTCGTGAGGCTTTCCGCCTCAACGGCCACAATACGTGAAATATGCCCCTTATGAGTAGCGATTCGGAGACCATGTCGGTTACTTTGATTCTGCTGCGGATGGTCTTATTTCTGATACGATCTTGCAGAAACTCCTAGCACAGCAAGTCCTCCTAGGATACATATTTATATTTTTTGTAATATATTGACTACATTGATAGGTAGTCAAGTTGAGTAAGGGAAACATAATTTTATTATGTTCTACTTTACCCGAGGCTTTTTGCATAATAAGTGTATGAAGCATTTCAGTTGCCCCTATTTGACTTTTATTTATAGAATCTAAATTTTGATTGGTACAGTGGCGTTCAGAATTGCATGGACGATTTATGAACGAATTCATTAATAAACTGTCCATGCAATTTTGAACCCGACTGTACATGAAATTATAACTAGTAACACATAACGTAACCACTGACTTCATTCAAAATGACGTAAAATTGAACATCAGTGACACCTTGTTGGTAACAAAACGTGATCGTATTTTTGTATTTAACCCTTAAATTGTTTTTGTCCGTTTTAAATGACGTCCTATAAAGTCGCGCAGAACTAGAATTTCCAGGAACTCTCGCGCCGATGGCGTGATGTACGCGGCTACGCGTCTATCCCTTTCACTCTCACGCACATTTACAGCGCTTTCGCTCGGCAAATTTTTGAGAAATACTGAGTTCAAAAATTACAACGGCGGACTGTGATTGCGCTCGTGACAAATATCCTTCATTACGTAAGTATTTCCATAATTTATGCAATTTTTATATCAACTTCAGTAAAAACATTAATTAAGTAACTATTGTATGCAGTTATTGTGAATAATTGGCAAATATTTCGTTTTTATTATTGATGTTAAAGTAGATGTCACTTTAAAGTGACATTGCCCATTAGTACTAAACATTGTGTTTTTGGTATGTGTCACTTGTAACGGACATTGCCAACATCCGCTATAATTTAGGGTTCCTCAGAAGCGTCACTTATAACGGACATTGCCAACTTTTCTAGACTAATAACTGAGGTGTATTGTTAACATAAATTGCATGCTTTACAGCAATATGGCTGGGCAACACTTGCGGTCAAAGAGAATTATAGCTCTTCTACCACCTCCAGAATCTGAAGACTCAGATTTTGAGTCAGACGACGACGAAGAACGGAGAATCGTGGTACGTGAGTTTTTTAGAGACGACTTCAGCAGCAGATCATCTTCTCCTAGAAGTGTATCACCTGGAATTTTTGACATGCTAGATAATATGCGCTTAGCGATGTTGATGAGTCGGAGCAAGAAACCAATGTCAGATCAAATAGGAGTGTCGACCAAAACAGACCACAAATCCTAGCGTCTGATTCGCCACTCGACCACAAAATCACACCTTTACCAACATTTGTTGTACCAGAAACGCAATCGATGACTTCTGTGGACAGCCCATTGACTCCAGGTATGAGTAGATCTTCGGTCACAGCACCCGTATCACCAGCAGTCACGATAAATGCCGTGGGTCCGTTGACATCAAGTGTGAGAACACGACGTGCTAGACCATCTACGGCGGAGTCTTCGCCAATGCCTCCGCCGCCAACAATACCTATTACAAGGAAACGTAAAACATACAAGCTGCTCTGGCACTGATAAAAACTGACAGAAAGTCTCAGATCGAACGAGCGCCACTTGCTAAGGTCCGACCGAGATCTCGTTCTCGGTCTCGGCATTCTCGGCCAAAAATCGAGCCGAGATATCCCTCTCGGCATTCTCGGCCAAAAATCGAGCCGAGATATCCCTCTCGGCTCTCGGCCAAAAATTTCCGGGACTCTCGGCCATGGCCGAGATTCGTAATGAGCTGTAATTGGTGAGCTTGACGCCATCTCGCGAACTTACTGCGATTTTATTGGTGTCATATTGACATGAACTGACTTCAATTTCACTTCAAAATCAACGGAAGGAATAATTTAGAGTAAGCTACCCCTATCATACTATCGATAAAAATACCTAAAAATCGAATACCGGTTTGTGGGGTACCTACATAAAAAAAAATATATATATATTCTAAGAAAATTGCTGTACATATTTAGTTTGACGTTGGACTTACTATAGGTCTTTGCTAGGGATTTTCTATGGAATTTTTACGTTTTTTATCCTTTCTATCAAGTCTCGGTCTCGGTCTCGGTCTCGGCCGAGACTAAAATATGGGTCTCGGTCGGACCTTACCACTTGCTCCTGGAATTGCTACCATCTCCAAGCCTTTCAAACCACGCCCAGTCAATGAGTCACGCCTTGATTGCTATGATCATTTTGCTATACTTACAACCCAAGGCAGATGTAGTCTGTGCAAAAACGGAAAAACTCAAGTCATGTGCTCTAAATGCGAAATCAGGCTATTTTCTACACCAAAAAAGAATTGTTTTCTTTGTTACCATAAAGAAAAAATAGTTAGTCGTAGTTTATACATTTGTTAATATTTTGACCAAAGAAAATGCTGTTATGTTTGTTTACGGGAGCCGTAATATTTTATGTTTATTTAATGTTATTGATTACCTAATGGGTGTTAATGCTTAATAGAAGTTAAAATTTTAATTTGATCTCTCTTATAGTATAAACGATGGATATAATATTGATCTTTTTTGTTTTTAGAGGATTATTTAAGTTTATGATATTCTTGGCAATGTCCGTTTCATGTGACGTCTTTATAATACACAAACTATGAGCCGAAGTTGGCAATGTCATTTTAAAGTGACGTATTAAAAAAACCATAAAAAACCTAATATATCTTTTTTTTCTTATATATTTCCTTTAATCTACCCTAACTAAACCTAAAAATCTAAGTTTCACAATAAAAAACCTTTGCGATCGTGGAGTGCCAATTTAAGGGTTAATAAAGTACCAAAACCACTAAATTAATATCTCTCATATTCATATGTTTGTATTGAAAATAGGTCCCTACGGAGTGTGGTCGTAGGAGTAAACATTGACGTTTGGAACACACAAATCGGTGGGGTAATAAAATCAAAGACGCCGTCATGCTTGTAGAATGTAATCAGTGTAACGTGTGTTTGTCACATAATCGTAGAGAATGTTTACTGGAAACGCTAGAAAAATTAATCAGATCCTTTTGTAAGAAATACAAACAATCTACTAAGAAATATTGGTTTGGCATACTTGTTTCACAGTGTAAATTTATGCCCCCCCGAGTGCAAATAAGCCAATTTAACCTTTCGTATGCTTAGTAGCAGATGTGCTCCATTACAATTTGACTTTACGTAATAAATAGCCGTCAAAGGCAAATTTTGATTGAACTGCTTGACGGTAGCGCATACTAAAGGTTAAGGGATGCTGTTACATGTAAAATGAGTAAAACAATCTCACAATCTTGCTTTATCGCATTGCTCTGTCCCTTACCAATGTAAGTCAAGAGTCAACCCAATGTAGTTCAATGGCTATAGATATCCTTTACATTGCCCAAATGTGAATTGAGGCCTTGTGATTATTTGAACAAAAACAACAAAATAATTATTCAGCTTTACAAATCAAATACCGGTAGTTTCAGTATTCACTTCACAATTATCAGTAGGTATTAAACTTTTGATATTGGGAGTAGCCCTGGATAGGTCTAAAATTTTGCAGGGCACAGTAAACGAGCAATATTTAAGATAACGTCCATATTTAGCTTAAAACGCTTTAATTGGCAAAGTTGAAATGAGTTCCATAATGTCGCCGGTTATCTCGAACTGAATGCTGCTCGTGTCGTATCTAGAAATCTAAGCTCTCGTATGTTTAAATATTTAGTTTACTTAGTAGTGTTATTGCTTTTGTTGAATAAATATTACATAGTTAAAAAAACAAAACTAATGTTAATACGGATTTTAATAGGTTTTTGTGGCGTACGTCGGCTAACTTGATCAGACATTTTGTACCTTAGGTTCTTATGGGTGTAGGATTCAATAGGGGGAAGCGCAAAGCTCAGAAACTACCTAACAATTTAAAGACGGGTAGATTTAATATATCCAAAGATTTTGTGTTTGTAATCATAAATACCTAAGTGGAAATATACATAAAAAGCTTTAAAACCCATTTTTTTGTTATATCATAAAATATTAAATATTATTTTGTGCAAAACTAAATCTGCTAAGTTGCTAACATTTGTTTTGACCGAGATATCTTTTTAACAGCAACGAGAGATTGGCAAAATTAAAGATCGATATAACTGTTATCGATAAGTGTAAAAATAATGGATTAATACATTAAAGAAAAACAATACTGTGCCGTATTTTACTGGTATCTATACTAGGAGAATGCAAATCACAATTATTAGAAATAACACATTAGTTATCTTATATCGTGTATTCCAAATTAGGTATCAAACAAAATCGAATACTGAAAAATATTCTAACGGCATCAAGAAAAAATGGCATAGGCAGGTCCTGTATTTCTTAGCTACCTAATTTAATAACGTTAGCATCTTTAAGAGAACAGGGTGTACAGTACACTCGTCGAAAACATGATTACGTGTGGAAGCTAATGCAGCTTCCACACGTAATCATGTTTTCGACGAGTCCCAAGGACGAGTCCCAACAATCCTAGGTTGTGATAGAGAAATATCTATGCATAACTATTTAACCCTTTGACCATTTGACAGCTGTGTTAAAGCATTCAATTTAAAACCGTCCGTATTTCTAAACTAATTTGGTTTTGTTTTTTATATGACGGCAAATATATTGCCAATACCCATTAAAGGGTTAAACTGTTGAGCTAAAAAAATTAACTATTAAAACAACACTTTGTTGTATGCATACCAAATATTACTTATATGTAACATATATAATTAATGATTCTGGTAAATTAATTAATTATCCATGTTCATCGAAATAGAATTTGTTTTGATTGTTTTTTCTACGTCATGATATAAAATTAATTAAACACTTACCGCCATAGGGCAACCACTATCATACAGGCGGTCGTAAAGATATTCGTGAGATTCCCAGTTCTTCAGCACTTTCGGTTTAATCACTTTACGAGGTATCATCTTAGTGGTCGCCGGCTTAGCCACCGCTGCTCTGGCCGCGTCATCCTTCACACCGTTTTGCTCTTTTATAATTACATCATTCGCGCTGTCAATGGGACAGACTTGTTCAACGCTAAGATCAACAGTTCCGTTCATTCCAACATTCGGTTCGCCTTTGACTTTAACACCGTTTTCGACTTCATTAGCATCAAAGATTCCATTAATGATCAATTTGGTGTGGTCTATGGGGCACTTTTCACGGGAAAGCTCTTTTTGAGCGATCAAACCGCTGATCAAAGTCTCGCCATGGACGGAAGAAATTTCTTCCAAAGGATTGTTAATGATGGCATCGGTATTGGATATGACTCCGGGCGCCATTTCCAAGTAAGAAAGTATTAGTTAGATAGTTAAAATTGTTAGTAAACGTATGGTACGCTAGGCGCTTGGGCGCGGATACACTATGCTCGGTTAAGTGACTTCGTTGTATTTATAACAGTTTTATCTTACGGACATCCAGGTCTGTTTGCATACAGTCGAGTCGGCAAATCTGCCCTGTATTGGCGGTGCTTGCGCGGGGTGATTCATATTTCGCGATTGTATGTTTTGATTGTTTTAGAGATTTCATACATGCTCAAAATTCGTGATAAGTAAGTCCAATGTGATTATTTAGAAAGGTGACGCGTGTATTTTCCTGTGACGTTATTGTTTACCTATTACCTAAAATTTACCTATTAATTTTGAACTTTACATAAAGCCAAGTTTCTAGCGATCAAAAATAAATAGGAACGGTGTACTTTTTTTTATAGTTTTAAACAGAGATCGGACAAATGTGCGTCATTGTTCGCAATAATAAGGACATTACTCCAAAATTGATTAAATAATTAAACATTAAATCATTTTCAAAAATTACATGTTTAACAACGGTAGCTATGAAAACCTTTATAAATAATCATCTTATAGCTTTGACATAAAATTATTCGTTTAGCTAGTAATTTATTCAACTTTGTAGTCAAGTCCATATTATTGCGAACAATGACGCACATTTGTCCGATCTCTGGTTATATAGCATACAATGTCACCTACTTATTTTAAATACTTGTTGTAGCGTAAATTTTTAGACAGTATAGCGTAAATTTTTGGGTTTTCAAAGTACCTATAAGTCACAATCTTTTTTACTGTTGTAAAGAAGATTGTGACTTATAGGTACTTTGAGAACCCAATTTATGCCCAAATATTTGCTTCCACCCCAGTTAATCTCTCAATTAAATGCATTATCCTACAGTCCCCGGCAGCTAAGAAGTTTATAAATCCTGACACCTGTCAGGTTCAAACATTTTCTAACCTCAAACAGCGTTTCGCTCCAGGCATAATTTAAACTTGGCAGGTGAGTCGTGTCTCAAGATTACTACATGAGAGCCTAGGGTGGAGTAGGTGCCTAGTTAAAGCACAAATTATTCTATGTGCAGTCACATCCGAACATGTCAACATAATATGTTGTTCATATACTTCGTTAGTAATGCGTGATATCGATAAACCACGTGAAATGTTGAATTTCTCTACATCGTATCAAAAATGTGTTGGTTAGGTAGCTTTTATGACGGTTTTAGAGAGATAGCCAGTTTTATTCCTCGACATTGTATAAAGGTTTATTTAGATTTCTTTGGTTAAGCTAATAATAATTATTAAAAAAATATTTTAAACCTAAAATATTGATAGTTTAAATAATAACACTTATTGGTAAATAGGTAAAATAAATATTATACCTTTAATATTTAGTATTTTTTAGAGGCTCACCGCTAAGTATGTGATTTAAAAACATAACGGTTTCTAAATTTTATTAGACTGGTGTCTTTCGTTTACGATTGACGATTAAGCGTTAGCGATTGGAAACTTTTTTTGCACAAATTGCATTAATTATTTTTGTCTGATTTCTTTACATGTAGAACACGTTTTCTCTTCGATAGTAAAATGTTCTTTATTTTACGAATTTATGTATGTCAAATCATTCTATTTTTAGCCGTTGTTCAAATTGCAACAACTGAGAGGTTCATTGCACTTCGATCGACCCCTTAGTTATCAACTTAGTCAAATACAGATTTCATACTGTGCACAAACAAAACCCCTCGTGGTTTGTTATCACGTGCCTTAAACAATATTTGAACTAAGTCATGCATTTCGACTACGCTCATTATGTTGACTAGTGATCTCTGGTCATATGATTCTCTTGTATAAATATTGTTTTCACTTTGTTTCACAAAATGTGGAACACCATCGTGATTGGCCGCGTTTTTTGGAATTGTGACTTGTTCAGCATACGGAAGCAGATAACATTGGAATTTACTACTGAAAAAATCTCAAAAATCAAATGTTTCTGCTTAATCAACACTCACAATAAAAAAAGAGATAATTTACTAGCTTGACCTAATATTTTTTATTAAAATTGGTCAATGAAACATCATCATCATCATCTCAGCCATAAGACGTCCCCTGCTGAACATAGGCCTCCCCTCTGGACCTCCACATGTACCGACTAGATGCGACCTGCATCCAGCGTGTCCCGGCGACCTTCATAAGGTCGTCTGTCCATCTTGTGGGTGGACGTCCTACGCTGCGTTTGCCTAGCCGTGGTCTCCACTCGAGCACTTTTCGACCCCATCGACCATCTGCTCTGTGTGTAATGTGGTTTGCCCATTGCCACTTCAGCTTGCTAATCCGGAGGGCTATGTCAGTAACTATGAATACAGGCAAATAATTTGGAGCAGAATTTACACATTTTTTTCGATCCTTTCCTCCCTTTGTGTGCTTAATACGAAAATGTTCAAATAGCTTTTCTCATTTTCCGCCTAAAATTTAGAGCCCCCTAGTTTGCTTTGTACAGTTTGCTCGAACTAGTCTCTGTGTGGGAGTAAAAAATGGACGGAGACAAACAATGAACTCATTTGCCACCCGCCGCTTGAAGAATAGGGTCAGGAAGAAAAGCTGAATTAAAATTACTCCTTTTCCAGATGTTTGATGTGCGATAAATATGTAATATTTCTAAATATGAATCTGAATATTTTTAGGACGTATGTTTTGCAATTTACAATCGGTGAAAAAGTTCAGAGAAAATTCTGCTGTATGTAATTGTAACCGTATCAATATAGGCATCCAAATATACTAATCATATTTTAATTACTTTAGTTTCTAATTTGTATCGGTATCCCAATATTTGGGTGAGTTTATTATTCTACCTATATATGATTCAGTTCTGTGTAAAAATATACATTCCCAATTTCAATACCTGGAGAGATATCTACCGTTGATGATATCTCAAATGAAAATTAGGCATGTTTACTAAAAGATTTGAACAAAAAAATCACCCTTTGCTTTTTTTTCATGATTTTAAAAACGGTATTTTAACGTTTTCAATTCTGGATCATGAACTTCAAAATTCAGTAAAAAAAAACTTCTATATAACAGAAGCCTTTATTACGTTTTGTTAGATTGTTTACACGTTACTTTAATAAAAAAAATACGGTTATCGCTTAACTTGGTAAAAAATGAGCAGTTCATTTTAAATTTTGGGTATTTTGTCCAAAAACTCCAAAAACTTCATTAAAAAAAATAGTCTGACTTCGTCAAAGACAACTATGGCTTAAATAATTCTAAATGGCCTATACTTACTTCACCTTAAAGCTTTGCATCGGTCTACCATTCACCCTGTATAGAACATTTGACACCTACTAAGTAGGAGCTTGGTACTAGAAATACTTAGAACTAGTAATTCTAAAACTTGAACATATTTATATCCTATAATCCCTATTCTGCTTCCCAAAACCTCAGCGGAATAGCACTTATTTTTTGCCACAGTCGTAGTAAAAAAAATCCGACTTAATGTTTTTAATATGACCCGTTTTGTCTAACCGTACAAGCGAAGTTCCCTAGCTAAAGTGGTCATAAATTTTGTCAAAGCTATAAACAACAAATAAAAGTATTTTCCTAAACGATAATTTGTCATAAAACCCTATTTGGGCTTTATTCGCTGTGTAACGAAGTTGTAATGAAATAAGGGTCCATCTTCCTTTTTTGTGATTACGACTCTGTAAATTGTTTTGTTGCATAATGTAAACCGTTTGGGGTGTTAATAAACGGTTGAATTGGCGTTTTTAGGGTTCCGTAGTAAATTAAAAACCCTTTTAGTTTCGCAATGTCCATCTGTATGCTTATCTCAGAGAGGTTAGTACTTAGTACTCATCATCATCATCATCATCATCATCAGCCTATGATAGTCCACTGCTGGACGCAGGCCTGCAGGTTAGTACTACAAATCAGTAATTTCGTATAAGTATACATATTAGTCAAGCCAAACAAGAGGTACAATAAAAAACTATTTCTCGGGTAAATACTACCTGTAGGGGACACGTACCTAAAGGGGGGAGATTTTTTTAATGAAATGCTACAGTGTGTGGTATCGTTGAATAAATCTCTAAAAAGGATAAGAGTCCCAAAAACGAGTTTTTTATTTAAATTAATATTTTCGGGGATAAACGTTCCAGAATTAAAAAAAATGTACCTACCCTCTAACTTTTGATCCGTGTCCGAAAATTTACTTCAAATGAAAACCAGGTAGGTTTTATAAAACATCGGCTCAGCCGCTTTTGCTCAACTACGGAACACTACACAGAGCATGGCTCGACATGCTCTTGGCCGGTTTTTGTGGAACAATTATTTAGCAAATAACCGTTTATTACATAGTGCTCTTAAAATAATATCCGAGATACTATTGAGGCAATTTAATTAGGCCCCAACAAAATTAAATGTCGATGAATAAAGACGCTTATTTTTATAGATGTAAGAGTATGTATACTATACATACATAATTATATACATAGACATACATAATTATACATACATACATATATTATTACACAGTATATGTAATTCTAGTTCCTGTGCCTACTACGAATATTATAAAAGCACGCGAATACGAGTATGAATAGTTGCTCGTTTAGTTCGACAGTTGAACCTAAGTCACATGGGGCTTGATTATTTAATAGTGCTGTCGCACTGGTGCTACGTAACTATATGTAACGTTATATATCATGTCACAAGGAGAATAATATACCTAACTATAATAGTCACAACTGCATGTACTGCGTGGTGACGGCAGTAAGAATACATTTGCCACCACCCCAAATATTCCCGTGGGCGTCGTAAGAGTCGACTAAGCGATGAAGTGTCAATGAAAAAAAAAAAAAAAACCGGCCAAGTGCGAGTCGGACTCGCGCGCAAAGGGTTCCGTACCATTATCAATTTATTATTAAAAAAATACAGTTAAATAAACCTACTTCAAAAACTATAGGAGGTAATTTAATCAAACCAAAAATCGTTGATAGAGTTTATTAATGTGCATAACATATATTTTTTTTAGAATTTTATATCGCGTAGTTTAAGAAATAAAGGGGGGGGACACATTTTTCATACTTTGAGAGCTGATATCTCGAAAATGATTTGCTTAAATTAAAATGAAATGTATAAACCTTCATATCATTTTAAAAGACCTTTCTATTAATACCCCACACGCTTATATACAACTAAAAAAAAATTTTTATCCCCCAGTTACATGTATGGAGGGCCCCCACCCCAATGGTTTTTTTTATAATTTAGTATCATAATCCTGTAGCGGTTCATACAACACATACCCTTACCAAATTTCGTTACTGTAGCATTTATAGTTTCCGAGTAAATTGGCTGTGACAGACGGACAGACGGACAGACGGACATGACGAATCTATAAGGGTTCCGTTTTTGCCATTTTGGCTACGGAACCCTAAAAATAATAAAAAAACTTTATTGTTTTTAAAACTAACGATACATTTAACATTTTCTTATTATAGTAAGACATAGGTTTGTTAATATGTTGAATATTCCTTTATAAGATTCATAATGGCGAGCAGCGTCATCATAGCGGACACACTATTGCGATAGCCAGCCTGCTTGCCCAGTTCGTCGATTATGATCATTTACCTCCTAAAGGTGCACTCAGACCAAACGAGCATTCGCTATTCTATCCCCCACTCTACGAAATCAACAAATTTCGACGAATCACGTTTTGTGTAACGAACGGATTTCGTAGAGTGGAGGATAGTATAGCGAATGCTCGTTTGGTCAGAACGCACTTTAATGCGTCGATACGCATAGTTAATCGTGAACGTACTACGTCCAGCAGTGGACTTAAATAGGCTAATGATGAGATGTGAGGCCCAACCAGCATGTCAAAAAGAGTGTTATTGTTATACAGCTATTATAGCAATATAGCGTCATCGTCCATATCTAAGAAAATCCTTCCTTTTAATACGTAGGCAGTAGACGTGGAATAATCTCGTGCTGAAAGTTTTTCTATAACTGCTATAAATAGCCATCGAAGGATGAAGTTCCAATATCCTGCTCGATTACTTCATATAAAACATGTTTATAACTATAAGTCTGTTGTTTAGACATTTAATTTTATTTAAATATAAATAAATGGAAACCATCAATTTATACATTTTCAGGCAGTTAAACCATTTATTTGGTCGATTGCAAAAAAATGTACATAATTAAATATTTATTATGAAATTTAAATATAACATCATATTTTCTGTGTTACGTAGTTAAATTTTGTGTAACAATTTTTGGCAGTGAAAAAAGGCGACAAATTCAAATTTTCTTTATGCGATCCAAAATACGCCGCCACTATATTTTTAAAATTTTAATCTCTTCTACTGCCGAATGAAAGCTTGTTGGACTTGTTGTCATACTAATTATAATGTGTACTCTATACATTATAATTAGTATGACTAACTTTCGTAACATAACTGACGCGATCGTGAGTTTTGTGAGGCCTTAACGTAATCGACCCATAAACTATTCAGCTTATCTTATAAGAGATTTTTGACAAAACTCGCTTTACACGTTATATTCATTTTTAGGGTTCCGTAGCCAAATGGCAAAAACGGACCCTTATAGATTCGTCATGTCCGTCTGTCCGTCTGTCACAGCCGATTTACTCGGAAACTATAAATGCTACAGTAACGAAATTTGGTAAGGATATGTGTTGTATGAACCGCTACAGGATTATGATACTAAATTGTAAAAAAAACCATTGGGGTGGGGGCCCTCCATACATGTAACCGAGGGATAGAAAAATTTTTTTAGTTGCATATAAGCGTGTGGGGTATTAATAGAAAGGTCTTTGAAAATTATATGAAGGTTTATAAATCTCATTTTTATTCAAGCAAATCGTTATCGAGATATCAGCTCTCAAAGTCTGAAAAATGTGTCCCCCCCCTCTATTTTTTAAACTACGCGATATGAAATTCTAAAAAATATATATGTTATGCACATTAATAAACGCTATCAACGATTTTTGGTTTGATTAAATTATCTCTTACAGTTTTTGAGGTATGTTGATTTAACTGTATTTTTTTAATAATAAATTGATAATGGTACGGAACCCTTCGCGCGCGAGTCCGACTCGCACTTGGCCGGTTTTTTACTAATTATAATATGGTCTGATTTGAGCACTCTATTATATTTGTTATTACTCTATGGTATAAGATACTTCTGTGAGCGTCAGTGGCTCAGAAAGTTCTAATTAATATCCGGTGCCGGTAAATGTCCCGAACGGTTCCTTACATAAATATTCATTGCAGAAGATATCATCGATCTTGCTGTCGCGATTAATGGCCGGTGTAATCATTTTCAGCGTACTGCAAAAATGACAGATGTTTGATGGCCAAAATATCTTATACTATATTGATTTAAACTTTCACGATTATCACTCTTATTTTAAAGACAAACGGGTCTTAATCGCGTAAACTTACGCAAAATATCTTATACCTACTATACTGACTGATTTAAACTTTCACGATTATCACTCATATTCTAAAGACAAACGGGTCTTAATCGCGTAAACTTACGTTTGATTATATCCTGCATGACGTTTCAGGCATAATCAAGACCAAGTGCGGGTAGTTAGAAAAACTCGCGCAACTCGAAGGTGTTGATACATTATCTCGCCAGTCTGCCTGCGACCACGTGTGTAACGTCATGCCCGAAACGTCAGGATATCATTAAACGTAAGTTTACGCGATTAAGACCCGTTTGTATTTAAATGTATCTTATACTGTGGAAATATATTTAGCCCGTTTTGAGTATGGGCAGTCATTTTAAGAAACGAAAAACTAACACGTTGTGGTGTTAGTCTTTCGTTTCTTATTTATGTTAGTTTTGGTGTTCAAATCGAACTTTGACACAACACACTGCGCACAATTAGGTACCTATACATATTGATTACCTACCTAAACATTCTTTGTGATCAAATCTATACATTTATGAATTTTATCCTGTGATTAAATTATCAAATAACACCTATGTTTTATTTCGCGCAAATTCTTCAACGTTTTCATATTGCTTATTTGAACCAAATATGTGTCAACCTTATTTTCCTCACAAAAAGCCTACAGACCGACAACTAGAAATAAACGCAAACTTCTCTTTGTAAGCAAGTTCAATGGTTGCTAAAAAACAATGCCTTTACACGCGCAAAATATTGCTCGTATTTGGTGTGGATTTTTGACCCCGCGAATGAGGTCGGAAACACTAAAAGGGAGGCAAGCCACCTGTCCCTTCCGTGACTAGACCGCGGGTGCAGAATTTAGAACCTTTACTTATCTAGTCTCACAATGAAAGTAGCTACCCAAACATGGAATTTAGTAGAATAGCTGACTATACTTGACTATACGTAGTTGTCAGTTTCTGTAGCCTAGTTGGTAGTGACCTTGCCTACGAAGCTGGAGGTTCCGGGTTCGAATCCCGGCGAGGGCATTATTTGTGTATTTATTTATCACAAATATTTGTTCCTTGGTCATGGCTGTCTATGTATTTACGAGTAAGTATCTATCTATTATAGTTGTCGTCGCCTGGTACCCACATCACAAGCCGTAATTGAGCTTACCGTGGGACTAGGCCGATTTGTGTAAGATTTCCCAAGATATTTATTTAAAAAAATTATACAAAGATATTTGAAAACTAGTATTTTCCGATAAATTATAATAAGTAAATCATTTTCTTCATTTCAAACGACTGCTCCGCTAGCATCTTCTTGTAGAATTTAAGTAGTTTCCTCCGTCAATTAGTTTCTGATATTGAATACTAAAATAAAATATGTATTAGTTTATTTAATTATTATATAAGTAGTAGTATGTAATTGTAGGTATTGTTATAGTCATTTGGAATTACTATATCTTTATTATGTTACGAGTTGTTGAGCACCAAGTAAAATGTCTCTGATTGGCCCAATGGTTGACTGGTAGAGAATGCCTTTTAGCATTAAGTTTGCCATTTGAACAATTTTCTATGTTTTGTGCAATAAAGTTTAAATAAATAAATAACCTAAATAAGCAATTATAATTTCAAGTAGATAGATAAGGTAATATCAACGTTGTTTTTTTGTAATTTTTCACAGTCCGCGCATTATTGTTGGTTTACAGTGATTTATAACATTTGCACCCCAAAGATTTTATTTTTAATTTATTCTGTTTATTCGCACATTGGCAGTCAGGGTATTAATAAGCAATTTCGGGTGCCAAGAGGTGAGATTTGTGATAAGGCACGTATCGCCCATCTAAGGGCTTGCTCGATGGAAAAATCTCCGCATTACATTGTCTCAAAAAGATAACATCTAGATCGGACCTTTTGTTAAGCGGTGTTCGCTAACTATTGGGAAAACTATATCAAACGACATGTGGCATACGATAATTATATGTATTTAGTTTAGTTATTTCTGTATCATTGTTATACTATACATACATACATACGGTATATCTTTATTATCACCTGACTGTCTATCTAATAGAAACGGTTTGGCAAAATCAAAATTAAATCCTCAATGGTAAATGGTTAGGAAGTTAAATTGAACTAATTTTACCAAATAAAAAATCGTTGTTTTTTACAATATACCTCACGCCACGATCGTTCGATAAACGTATATTTCTGAATGATTAAAATTTATTAAATAACAGAATTTTATGTAAACATGTCATACTGTTTGGAACTCTTGAGGCTACTTAGGAACTATGTCAAAGTAACTTTATAAATTAATTGCAAGAAATCTCTTATTCTTGGTAATTTTTATATGCTTGTAGAGTGGTTCTAATTTATCGAGTGGACAGTCAAAGTAGAAGATAAAGATGCGAAAACAATATACACAATTCTAATACAATTATTATAAGGCCGTGTATATACTTCTTTATTATTGCACTCTGTCTGTATTTTTACCTTGAATCTACAATAGACCACAGAGTTACCTGACCCTCCTTGCATACAGGTTTTGTATGCAAAGTGGTTAGTTAAACTGTCGTCGACTGTACTCTGTCGTAGAATTAAAAAATCGTTTACATTTTTAGTTTCCATTTATTCGTTGATTTGATTAATGCTTCGTGAAACCAAATTTAATAGTATGCACGTAACACAAGCAATCATTTGATTGAAAGTTGATACCATTCAGTTTTAATTACATCTGACATCACATCACACATCATCAGGCTCTCTCAATCCACTGCTAGTCTTAGGCATCTCCTATTAACAATGCGTATGGACGCACTCCACGTTGGGCAAGCGGGTTGGTGATCGCAGTAGTGCGTTTACTATGATGATGCTGCTGCCCATCATCAATTCAATGGTCATCATCATCAGTTTAATGTTAGCTCATCAGTTTTAATGCTTCTTAATTCATTAGAAAGCGGTTGACATAATTATATGAGCACAGGATTTACCTGTATCAATATTTGTAAAACGACATAGCAAACAAATGAGTTTTATCTCTCCAGTAATATTATTAGGCACGTTTTATCTAAATATTTACATTTATTTAGGTAGCTCAATATAGTACACAGTGATCCTCTTTACAATTACTATGTCAACATTGTTCACAAAGTTAAGTTTGCGCCTGTGTCCGTTACGTCGCATACTAACGAGGTGCAAAATTAACTTGGTTTAGTTGTATGCATGTCTTCGTATAAAAGCCGTATGAGCGATTAGACAAATCATTTGATAGGTATATCTAATTTACCGCAACAAAGCTGATTTCAGGACTCTTTTTCATTGAGATAATTATCATACGTATTGGTGTAGATTTTTTTACCAGTTCATTAATAATATCATTCGTCTGTAGAAAACAAAAAAGAGTAAATGAACCTAAAAATAAACATGCATTATTCCATAATCACGCACTTTGAGAACACAATCTTGGTTTTATTACAAACTTTAAAACTTAAACCTTGAGTTCACATACATTTTTAGTCAAAATTATTTTTATAAATAGGTGCATTTGTTAACTACATTCAAAATATTTTTGCCGCCACATATAACTTTGGTATCAAATATCCTCTTTTACAAAGTTGTTTGAAACAGGACCAATTATAAGACGATAAATTTTGTACCTATACTTATACTATAATTTAACACGTAGCTGAAAAAATGCACCTATAAAACAAAGCAATGCACGAAGCACTATCAATTCACCATTGTTGCGTACCTTCGAGTATAATTGAATGCAATAGAAGTTCCCACAACGTTAGGGGACAATTATTGGCTGTATAGGTTGTGTATCTCAAGCGAACCACAGTGAACATTGGGGGTAGCGGTCGGATACTATAACGCTCGCTTACCTAGTGTTGGCGATAACCAGTAGCCGTACCGTTGAGTCTCGTGTCTTCACCTAGGATTATCCTCCGTAGTGTGAAAAGTTGAAATTGCCGCCTTATTTTTAGAGCATACTGTCACGTAGCAAAGCACATGTTTTTCAAAATTACTATTTTAGTAATTTTCTCGGCGCAGCGTGGGAAGGCCCCCCACAAGATGGAGCAACGACTTGGTAAAGGTTGCGGGTGTCCAATAGATGCGGACAGCTCACGACCGATCTTTGTGGAACTCTCTGGGGGAGGCCTATGTCCAGCAGTGAACGTCAATTGGCTGCTGATGATGATGATGATGATGAATTTTCTGTCAACCCTACTATTATTGCGGATCTGCCCATGATTTTGAGGCTTCTTATGAGGTCCAGTGTAAGCCACGTTTCAGTACCGTATGTGATCACTGGCAACACACTGAACAAAAACTTCTGTCTGCAAGCACTGTGGAATATTGGACAAAAAGATGTGTCGTAGCTTCCCGAACGCTGCCCAATCGAGTCGGATTCGATGAATACGTGATACTGCGCTTCACTAATACGTGTCCTTGTTAAGCGACGTGAATACGAACTCAGGCTCGAATGCTCAATTGCGTGCCATTTTGGAATAAGCCGCTACGCAGCTGTGCACCGCAAGTGGACCGAATGCGGTCAGAGCGTCGCTTTGCAGACATCCTTGAGGATTGCAACATTCTCAAAAGTGCGCTGTGGCAATGACAAAAAATAAAAGAAAATCGATTAGTGCAAAAAGTTAATACATAATTAAGGCCGATCAATTGATTGGCTTTTTTTTATTATTAGAAATAAAGGCTTTTTTTATTAGTGCATTTCTTCTTATTTTGTCCATTTCCTAAATTTTGAATTTATGGATATATTTTGAGTTATTTTAACTCAGAATCACGAGTTCTTTCGATCCCAAAACGAAAAGAGTCCCAAAATTTCCATACATTTTCCGGGTTTACTCTTTTGTTGCCGCCAAATAAATTGTATGGAAAATAATAACAAAATAGAAAAAAAATCAATTGGACATTATTTCTCATTGGGCTTGTGATTCTCAATAGAAATAACCCAAATTTTACCCATAAATTCAAAATTTTGTAAATGGAGAGATAAAAAATGCTCATTACTATTTTCTATTATTTCTGCGTGTTAATATTTATGCACAATCTACATGACCGTGTTTGTATGTAAACAATCAATATAAAGTATAAGTTGGTGAAAAAATAGGAACACTGAAACTCACGCTATTAGAGCTGGTACAATTGTGTGGAAACTGAAAAATAATGTTCTTAGAAACTTTTTCAAAAGGGTTACTGCGTATTCTGGATTTAAAAAATGTTAACTGGTATTAGTTTGTAAGTACTGTACTATCTTACCTGCTTATTAGTAATGGTTAGTAGAATTTACGAATAATATTCAAATAAAAAAAAACATTCGGAATAATATTAGACTTTAAGGCTGCGTTTCCACCAGAGATGTGCGAGGATGTGTTTCCATACAAATGACACCTCGCTCGAGTCATTAATAGGTGATCAAATGACACCATCTCTGGTGGAAACGCAGCCTAAAGTCGTGATCCTCGTGATAATTTCCTATTCAATACGACTGTAATCTTAATTTATTTTAGTCTTTAACAGCATTTATATCTAGCTGTGATGTTGGTTGTAGGTAAACAAAATTAAATGTACAATGCACCATACAACGGTGTTATCGGTGCATCTATTTGTAAGCTGAAATTATGCAACTGTGTTTGACTTAGACTTATTTAGACGCTATTGACTGTAATAATGCGTTGCTATGTAGTCTTTAGCACATGTTATTGTTTCGTTTGCTACGACTACTTAGACCATTAGGCTACTAGTTTAAGGGCCTGGGTTTAGATTATTTTCGTTGTCTTATTTTGCGTTCCTAAAAAACGTGACACAGTTGTGATTTTTGTATGAGATGAAGTTTTGTTTCTAATTTTTGATGTATGGATTAAAATCTAGCTTGAAAAAGAAATACAAGTGCACCGGTTTTTTTATATACTGAGTCGAAACGGCAACTAAAAGCGTGACAGAGTGGTATGAAACAAGACAACGAAAAGAATTTTGACCCGCCTACGATAGCTGGCGCGGATGACCCGGAACGGACGCTTGTCTTTATAAGAAATTGTACGAACGGCGGCGCTAACTGGTGCGGGCGCGTGCGACGGAATTTTAACATTGAGGTCCTACCGCGAACCGCGAACGAAGTGTTGCCTCTCAGTCACGCTTTAGTATGAATTCACAAGTGCGAGAGAGAGGCAACATTTCGTTCGTGGTTCGCGGTAAGGCCTCTGAGCGGGACCTGTGAGCGTGCGTATGCGGCGGGCGTCCGCGCCATCTAGCGTAGGCCCAAAGTACTACTAGGTAGCTTAGCTACTGGCAGTAGCCGTACTACAAAATAACCCCCTTATTCTTAAACGTTTGTTAACTTAACAAGCCGCTAATAATTGTTTGTCCCTTTTGCTCATATGGACACATTGCTAAGACCGAAAGGGACAAACAATTATTAGCGGCTTGTTAAGTTAACAAACGTTTATGAATAAGGGGGTAAGTATATAGCTAAGCTGTGCTAGCCAAGCTGCCATTCTGTAATCGTATACGATAAGCGATAAGTAATAAATGTATCCCTACATTACAGATTCGTACGAAAAGTCATGTGACATTATTATGGTCAAGTGTGAATTATCGCCTTTTGCCGTGTGGTGACGGCAGTAAGAATACATTTGTCACTACCCCAACTCCTCCAGCGGGTGTCGTAAGAGTCGACTAAGGGATCACTGACCATTATTTGATAAAAGATTGATGATGAGCAACAGCGTCATCATAGTGAACACATTACTGCGATCGCCAATCCGCTTGCCCACGATTATGGGCATTTACCTCCTAATGCGTTTGTACGCATAGTTAATAGGAGAGGCCTACGTCCAGCAGTGAATTATTATAGGCTGATGATGAATTATCGCTTTTTGTATACGATTGTAGAATGACATCTTGGCTAGGTTTGCTGTTAGTAATCCTTCTTGAACCACTAAAAATCTCGTTGGTATGAATATCACAGTATGCCATTTAAACTAAAATAAAAAAAAATCTAAATTATATTTTGCAGGAATGATATCGTCGGTTGACAATCAAAACTCACTAAGTAACAAATACCTACTTGAAATAAAGCTAGTATCTCAGTTCTAATTCAATAACAACATACGAGGTTGCTAAGAGTAGTGACAGTTTTTATAGTTTTGCTTGTCAGCCGACGATATTCGTTTGCAAATAAAACGGGTGCATTTTAAAACGCATTTGTATTTCGGGTGAGTAGAATTTGTGAGGTGAGTAGAAACAAGAAAAAGGAAATAATATTTTAAGGAAATTGCAAACTCTGGATAAAACAACCTTTGCCATTATGCTGATTGTTTTTTTTTACGATGAGTAAGGGTACACATTCTGCTATCAAAATATATTTCAAGTGCAGTTGCCATCAGATATATTGTTGCGTCCGGAGCGCTCAAAAATATCTGAACACGTCTCTACAGGGTGTTTCACGAGCCACTGAAAACCTTGAACGGGGTGATTTGGTAGGTTAAACTGAATAACTTTTACTATGGAGCTAACCCAGAAATTTAAAAAAAAAATTGCCTTTTCCATATAAAATGTCGTGATCAATCGGTCAAAATGTATGAAAAAGACAATTTTTTTTTTAGATTTCGTGATTCGCCCCATATTAAAAGTTGTTCAGTATAGCCTACTAAATCACCCCGTTCAAGGTTTTGAGGGGCTCGTGGAACACCCTGTATAGTTATGGCAATAAAGGCGTGTTCAGATATTTTAGAACGCTCCGGACGGTACGATATATCTGATGGCAACTGTAAAATTTTTAATTTTCAAGTAAAAGTATAAAGAACTGTGTTCCTTCTTCTTTCATTTTGAATCGAATAATGTTCACGGTTTGGTTAGAAATCAGCATGGTATTCCTCGGTTTCGATAAAAGCCACATACAAGATCATAGACACATAGGTACTGTATATTTATGACTTATGACATCGACTGTAGGTACTAACTTAATATTAGTTTGAGACTGGTTTGTCATTGAAAAAAATAATGCGCAATTACATCACGTATGTTGTCTTAACCTGTGCTATTGCCTGTACCTAAAAAGTTTCTCCTTGTAAAAGTTTTGTGAAGATAAAAGTGTTATCAGACAAACGAGGACTTTTGCCATTTGGTGATTGGTATTATCTAATCGCCATCGAAACGGGAACTTAGTTTTTGAATAGCATTATACACGGTGTAACACAAGGAAACAGAATAACTTTAACTGCGTATTCCACAGGTCGTCAAAGCAAATAATGTTACGCGAATTCATGTCGAACTAGTTATGATTTTTTTCCTGCGTTTCAATATTGTAAACATTAAAAAGTAATCAAGTTTCGACATGTTATGTAACATAATTTTTGCGTACTATATTCCTGAGGTCAGCTATGTTATTCTCTTATTCACACATTCGACGCTGCGTTCATCAACGAGCTCGACGACGAGACAGCCTTCACTTCGACGTCGAGCGCAGCGCTGCGAAAAACTAGGTGATTGTATGAACTAGGAAAAGGTATTCACTAACGTTGAACAGCTCGTCGTCGAAATGTAGGCGGTAACTATCGACGCAGTGTAGTTCCAGCTCACGCCGCATTCGTCAACGAGCGCTAGTGTCGTTTAAAGTGCATAAGTGAATACCATTTTTAGGCTGGACGCTGCCGCAGCGCTGACACAGCGCTGATAGCAAGGCGGTTTTCTTAGTGAATAAAACTGCAGCTGGCCTAGCCAAGATGCCATTCTGCAATCGTATACGATAAGCATACTTCGGACTCCAGCGGGCATTTTCGGGGCACTGTAAGGTTTGCAAATCAATCAATTCACTTCCGAGTATTTGTACTTAGTATTTTTTGGTACCGACTATTTATAATGTACAATTCCAAATATCACAGCAACTAACTGCGTTATTTATAAACGTTTATTTTGAAAAAATATTAATAATATATTTTCATAATTGTTTGATTTGCAAACCTTACAGTGGCCCGAAAATGCCCGCTAGAGTCCGACGTATGACTATATTTAAGCTATACATAGGTAAGTCCCGTGAACATAATAATGTATGGAAATGGTCACACCGTGACTTTTCATTGATATTTGTAATTCTCATACATTTATTAAAAATTTTAAGGGTCCACGGAAAAACCATGTCCAGTGCTTATAAAAATCAGGGCAAATTCACACCTTATTCTGTTAAAAGTAAGGTGGTTTTTCCCTCTTTGAATTGACTAGACATGTTCTTTCCGTGGATCCTTCATATGCAATTGAATTATCATCAAATCAATTTATTTGAGATGATTTTATTTAAAATAATTATCTAGATAGTTAATTATCTAAATAATTCCCAACTCTCCTGCTAAGTTAGGAGACGTTTATGAACAAGGGGGTAACACTACAGGGTTCGTGGTCTACAGGTGACTCACCCGTAATTTATAAATGATTATACCTTCGTGATTTCATCCGTTTTCATAGTTTCATTTCAAGTTTTTCATAGTACCGAACACCGGTAATTTGGTTTATTTTCGCGCTATATTGCCATGTGATGACGGCAGTAAGAATACATTTGTCACCACCACAACTCCTCCTGCGGGTGTCGTAAGAGTCGACTAAGGGATTGAAGTGTCACTGACTACTATTTGATAAATATTTATGATGGGCAGCAGCGTCATCATAGTGGAAACATTGCTGCGATCGCCAATCCGCTTGCCGAGCGTGACGATTATGGGCACGTACCTCCTAATGCGTTTATACGCATAGTTAATAGGAGAGGTCTACGTCCAGCAGTGGATTATCATAGGCTGATGATGATATTGAGGTGAGCTGGGTTGCAAACAAACCATTTAGTGTAGGTACCTACTTACGTCTACAAAATTCACATTGTGTATATAATTGAATAGAAACCTAATTCTGTTCCCTGATTGTGTTAATTGAAAATACATGTCATAGTGGACATTAGTTCAGTTGTCCTTGTACCAGATCGCAACACGATTTTACAAGTTTGCTCGATAGAAAATGGAACTCTGTGGTTACCATGAGTTGCCGCTGTGAGTTTAACGTGGACTTATTTTTTATTCTTCTTGATCGCACCAATAAGTGATGGTAGCTCAGTGAGAGTCCAAAAGACGGGTGTACACTCGCAAAGATATAAAAAGATATACACAAAAAAACTAAAATTGTACTATTCAATACCTTCTTTTAAGGAAATTGTACCTCTTCTCGAATTGAGTTATTATTACAATTTAAAGGTACACCCGCCGTCCTGAGACTGACAATCAGAACGGTGGGTGTACCTTAAGTTCACGATGACCTAAAAGAATATTACCCAATGTTACGACGCCTAAAAATGTACCAAATTTGTATTCTAATTTGTAGTTAAATTTTTTGCAATCCGATTCGTAATCTGTGAGAGATTTTTTTTCTACTTTGCGAGCACGCATTGCCTGTAGCCTTCTTGCAAGTTTATGAGTCTTATCACAGATTGGAAATCGGATTGCTGAAATTTTAACTGCATATTATATAGTACAAATTTCGTAAATTTTTTGGCGTAATTACATTAGGTAGTAGTTTTTTTGGTCGTGCAGAACTTAGGGTAGGTACTTACCAGATCGCAACACGATTGTACAAGCTTGCTCGATAGAAAATGGAACAGTGTTGTTACCAAGAGTTGCCGCTGTAAGTGCACTAATTTTTATTACATTTTTTTTGGCGCTTTTTGGGTCGTGCTGAACTTAGGGTACACCCGTCGTTCTGACTCTCACGCAGCATGGTAGGCACACACAAGTCCGTGATACCATTATATTGGTTTGTCATTCAACGTACAGACAAAGACAAAATAAGGTGTATATAAAAATGTTCAAAAATATGTCCTAGTGCACTTTAATTCTGTGTGAACGTCGTTCTTGGCGTTCAAAGGGTTAACGACAAATATCAGGACAGGGGAAAGTAAAAGCAAGTAAAATACGGCAGCTTAGTCGTTTAATTATGTTTCAGTGTTAGTACATTAGTATTAATTTAATTGCACTAACTTTGTCTAACGTTCTTCACTGAAACTCCAGCACTGTCCCACAGTTTCATTTCATTTTGATGCAGTTCCACAGCGCAAATGCCGGCGTAACTTTAAACCATCAAACAATTTCGTTCAAACAACAATTTTGTTCAGATTTGCAGTTTTTAATCGCCACGAACGTAGTTGTTCGCTTAGTTCGTAGGAAATTACTGTTCCATTTGTGAACCATTAGCGCAAGTTTGCGGACCACAATCAAATATACCTGCAGCTTTGTAGCCAAATGAACCGACTAGCGGGTTCTGAGTCTGAGTTTCCAATCTCGTTGTGATTTGTTATCACTGCAGTGCAACACATTGTATTTATGGCCCATTAAATGTCTTACCTAAAAATGCACGTTTTCTGATGTAAGCTGCTATTCCCTGACTAAAGATAACGATAAAGAAAATGTACCTCAATTGACTAAAATACGCCCTCAAATATCAATTATCAATTTCAGATTTATTTTTAATTTTATTTTAGTTTTTACCTAGTTTAGAGTTACACTTTTTAGGGTTCCGTAGCCAAAATGGCAAAACGGAACCCTTATAGATTCGTCATGTCCGTCTGTCCGTCTGTCCGTCTGTCACAGCTGATTTACTTGGAAACTATAAATGCTACAGTAACGAAATTTGGTAAAGATATGTATTGTATGAACCGCTACAAGATTATCATACTAAATTGTAAAAAAAACTATTGGGGTGGGGGGCCCTTCATACATGTAACTGAGGGATAGAAATTTTTTTTTTGTTGTATATAAGCGTGTGGGGTATTAATAGAAAGGTATTTGAAAATGATATGAAGGTTTATAAATCTTATCGTTATTTAAGCAAATCGTTTTCGAGATATCAGCTCTCAAAGTCTGAAAAATGTGTCCCCCCCCCCTCTATTTTTTAAACTACGTGATATAAAATTCTAAAAAAAATATATGTTATGTACATTAATAAACTCTATCAACGATTTTTGGTTTGATTAAATTATCTCTTATAGTTTTTGAGGTAGGTTGATTTAACTGTATTTTCTTAATAATAAATTGATAATGGTACGGAACCCTTCGCGCGCGAGTCCGACTCGCACATGGCCGGTTTTTAAATTTAATTTTGTTTGTACCTAATTGTAGTTTGTTTATAATTAATTGTAGTTATATTGAGAATAAAATCTTCTATAGTCAATATCAAAGTACAGGCAAACATGGCAGTTTTAGAGCATATCAATGAAATTAAACAGCTATGGAAAATACAATCTTATCAGAAATAAAGGCAATGATAAAATAATTATAATCCTCACACAGGTACAAATGCGAGACACTACGGATGCCAATCATATTTTTAACCGACTTCAAAAAAGGAGCACGGTCTCAATTCGTTTTTATGTATGTTACTCGATATCTCCGAGAATTGTGAACCGATTTTTTTTAATTGGACGAGTTTATACTCGTCCGATTAAAAAAAAACATCCACGAGATGGTCCCTTTGACATTAAATCGGGGTCTGATGATGGGATCTTGGAGAAATCGGTTGAAGTCGGCATTTGTTTTTATTCGTTGAGGTTCCTACAATTTTTCATTTATTAAAATACGCACTCTTGTTAAATTATACCTACACCAAAATATAACAACAAAAATTAATGAAGTTAATTTTAATCCATAGTTGAAAGCTTTTGGATTATAGTTGGAAGGTTTTACGATAAGTACGAGTAACAAAGTTTAATGTATGAAGTTAAAAAGGATTTGGCTTCGTGCTTACGAGTATATTGTTCTGCTATAAAATATTCGTGTCTGAAAACTGAAAGCTTAATTCATCGAAATCTCAACATAATCTCTAAGAAAAAACCTTTGGTATGTTTTTCATACATTTTGTGTTACAATATGTCTACTCAGAATCATTATGATCTCTTTCGGATTTAATGGGAAACCGACAAAACTGTAAGGCTGAGATAAAGAAAAACTTTGAGAAATAATATATATGGCATATCATTATTTCTCTCATGTAAGAATAAAAGAGGCCCACACATATCACATAAAGTGGCAAAAAAATACATAAAATAACAAAGGTTAAAAGAAAGTCACAACTTTGAACTGGTGTCGCACGAAACGTATAGGTACATAGAGATGTGCCGCCCAAGTGAATATAGTAAGCTTTTTCAACATTTCGTACTTTAACGGAGTTTTTTCTTGATTTGGAAAAGTGTTGGTTTTGATTTATACACTTAAAACAAATATTAGTTAAAATGTAGCAACATATTTACATAGTTATTACACACTATCACTAGGTAGGTACCATAAAAATACGCGAAGCTATTTATTTGCACTAGCTGAAACGCATTGATAAATAAATCACGTTAAAAAACCCACTGTTTGCATTATTGAGTATGAGTTTTGGTTGTCAATCGACGATGTATGTATTAGTATTTGAGTATTATCGTTATTTCCTAGCTAGGCAAAATTGGTATGGTAGGCAATATTGTTGAAATTTGTATTCATACTGTCGTCAGTATACGGCCGATAAACAGTGGTGGCAAATATTAAATTGTATGATCCATGAATCACAGACTCATTCATTGCTAAGAAATTGTTTGATAATGATGGTTCGTAGTCAGATAACCGGATAATGAAATCAGATTCAAGGACAATCGCCATCTTTCCACTGAGAGCGGAGCGGACTCATTAATGGCTCCGTTTCACGTTCAACGCTCGTTAAGGACTACATAGTATTCAGTTGTTGGCTGCGAATCATAGCAGCAGTCCAAGTTAAACGGACTCATTAATGACTCTGCTACTGCTCGCAGTGGAAAGCGGGCATTACGGTTTAGATGCCAAATCGTACATTACTGACTAGCCATGGAAAAGGCCTCTTTGCAGGCAGAATATTGTTTAATCTACTATAAAGCCTGCTAAAAGGAACGCAGTAACTTGATATAAGTTACTACGATCCCTCGAAGTAAGTTTTGAATACTTACATGATGTAATTCGATTACTCAGTCAACACGCTACATACGTATATTCATTATATTAATGTGATGTGATGCGATAAAAATACTCATGACTAGCTGATGACTACCAAACAACTGTCGGTCGTTAAAATTTAATTGTTTCAAGGACCACAATTTGAACAACTTGATAATATATGGGTATTACTAAAGTCCATTTCAAATACGAAGGCCCGATTCCACTTGACAAAGTCATTAGGCGTCAACAATATGATCAGTGATAACAAAAGATACCTGGCCAGATCCTTTTGTGGCGTGATATTTTAATAAAATATAAAAGATACCTACTTAATTAATGTTATGACAAGTCTATTATCATGTATTGGAATAAATCGATTTCGAATCTTATTTATACTGTGTAGATAGGTATTACGAGTGTGTGTGTTGCATACATACACTAGTTACTTATGCATTTATTATTAATTCTAATGGTTAGACAGTAAAGGCGCATTCAGACCAAACGAGCATTTACTATTCTATGTGTTTTAACGGAAGAGGAAGCAGAAGTTTTGAATTTAGTTTAACGGAAGCAGAAGCGGAAGCGGAACCGAAAACAGAAGCGGAGCTCGAGCGAGAGCTAAGTAGACGAGATGTTAAGGGTAGGTAGATATGGTAAGCGGAGAAATGAGGGAATGGCAGATATAAACCTGTTGGTTTTGGATGTACGCCGCTCATGTCCCGCCGTCGCGCTAGGCTCCGACATCCGCTATGACTTCCGTTTTAAAAATAACAGAACCAGAACAGAAGCGGACGTGTAAAACAAAACGGAAGTTCCGCAGAAACAAAAGCGGAAGCAGAACTCCGTTACATCTCTAATTCTAACCCCCTACTCTACGAAATTCGATCGTTACACAAAACGTGATTCGTTGATTTCGTAGAGTGGGGGATAGAATAGCGAATGCTCGTTTGGTCTGAATGCACCTTAACGTTACGTTAAATTACTTATGAACATTATCATTTTTATTTGTGAAACGGATAAGGAAAGAGATATATTAAATTACATTTTTGCTCAAATCCGGCAATGACTCTTTTATAACAAACAAGACAACATAGAAAACACCGTATAATTAAATTCCCATTTTTGTGTAGGCAGTTAAAGGCGCATTTTTTGTTTCGGCACAAAACGGTATTGACATTAAACTTAATAAGATTACGACTTAAGCGGAATAAAATGAAGCTAAATTTCTTTATTATTTAAGAAGGGAGGATTAAAAGGATTGACATCTGTTTCGGGCTTGGGCGTCTGTTTGTATTTCGTTAGCGGCATTTACAAGTCGTGGGTCAGTCACAGAGTAAATCAAATAAGGCTTGAACCCTCCTTTTTTTCAAAGAATTGTAAAATAATTATGCAAAACCAGAGCTGAAGATGGTACCGGCTTCCTAATTGTTTAAGACGGGCGGTTTTCAGTTGTCATTAAGAAAAAGTGTCGGCAGGGTATTCATCCTGAAGACTAAATGGCTTTACATTTGTTTTCAAAGCTGTGGAGTGAACTATGCTGAGGTTGTTCACGGGATTTCTCCTCAAAAAATTTATAGGTTTTAAAAAGCTCGGCAACGCACATGTTGTAGATGTAGTTTAGGGTCGGCCGGCCAAACGCAGGCGGGATATCGATCCCTATTGCATTCAGTCAGCCCAATTCCCCATACATGGAGCTGCAGGTTACTATCCTGGTGGCATTCCCACACTATCTCCTTCATATCTTCTTGTTAGGGTTCCGTAGCCAAAATGGCAAAAACGGAACCCTTATAGATTCGTCATGTCCGTCTGTCACAGCCGATTTACTCGGAAACTATAAATGCTACAGTAACGAAATTTGGTAAGAATATGTGTTGTATAAACCGCTACAGGATTATGATACTAAATTGTAAAAAAAACCATTGGGGTGGGGGCCCTCCATACATGTAACTGAGGGATAGAAAAATTTTTTTAGTTGTATATAAGCGTGTGGGGTATTAATAGAAAGGTCTTTGAAAATGATATGAAGGTTCATAAATTTTATTTTTATTTAAGCAAGTCGTTTTCGAGATATCAGCTCTCAAAGTCTGAAAAATGTGTCCCCCCCCCCTCTATTTTTTAAACTACGCGATATAAAATTCTAAAATAAATGTATGTTATGTACATTAATAAACTCCATCAATGATTTTTGGTTTGATTAAATTATCTCCTATAGTTTTTGAGGTAGGTTGATTTAACTGAATTTTTTGTAATAATAAATTGATAATGGTACGGAACCCTTTGCGCGCGAGTCCGACTAGCACTTGGCCGGATTTTTTTCCTGTAGAACAGAAAGACATCCTTGTAGTTGACGTCTCTTAGTTCGCTCTCCTCGAGTAGATCTCTGCCGGATATATTGTCTTTTTTTATGTGACGAAGATAGACAACTGAGCTCTCAGCCCACCTGATGGAAGGCAGGAACTGAGGCTTATGGACATAGCGATGAAAAAATCGCCTATGCGCTGCCTACCATGACGACTTATTTAGATGGATTGTCTCTATCTATGCCAGTAATTACACCGGCTATCTTACCCCCAATTCGAAACACAGCAGTACAAAAATTACTATTTAGCGGCAGTTTAACGGGTAAGATGGCGGTAGCCATCCGGGCGGACCCTGCACGAGGTCCTATCATCAGAAAAATGCCAGCAGTATATCTCGCTGCCGCGTACATAATGCGTTCTGCTATCACACGTGTGCTAGATTCCTCCTTGCGACAGTGTGGACAGGATGCTTCTCTTCCCATAATTCTCAACTGTCTGTTGAGGGCGTTGTGACCAGGGTCCTGTTCATCAAAAGTTTGTAACTTGTAATACAAGTGGAAGTCTCTTTTTATCGTCATTAATTAGATACGGACTGCCACTTGTATTAAAAGTCACAAGCTTTTGATAAAATAGGCCCCAGTAATTATACTTCTCTTGGAAATGTATACATCTACAGCCTACAGTAAATGCTTTCCATTACACAAAGCGCATATTTTCCACCGTTGGGGTATATAAAAAGTTTTTCAATAAACTATTATATTTTAGAAACAGAGCTGATTACAATTTCATAATATGTGTGAAATGTTGGTGGCAAAAGTTGTGAAGATAGGAAAGAGTTGCTCAGTATTTCTAATCAATCAAGTTGAGAGAGAATAAAATCTGCTACTCTATTTTCATAATTGAAGGGTTCACGGAAAGAACATGTCTATGTAATTCAAATTACAGAAGAAAAAACCACTTTACTTTTAACAGAATAATGTGTGAATTCGACCTGATTTTTTTAAGCAATTATAAATAAAAACCAGTAATTCTGTACAAAATTATAAATAAAATACTACAAACTGGACGGTTCAGATTGGTTATAAGTACATTATAAATTAATTACATTACGCTTCCTGAAAGCTCATTATTTACAGAGGCGTAGCATGGAGCATATTAATACAATTAACTATAATTAGGATTCGGCAGCGTCAGGGTAATGTCTCCGTATCGCCTTTGCTCTGTGAGTGGAAAGACGGGAGCATGTCATATTCTAGTTGCTATGCGAGTATAGGTGAATCGAGTCAAAGAGACAGGACTTGTTTAAAGTGTCGTACTTAAAGAGTAAACACGAGACCATCATCTGCGCTTTTTCACTTTTGGGGACATCCAATTAGCGTGATATTAAAAACCTTAGTAAAAGACAGGTTTGTAACGACTATTAATCGCTATTATAAACACTGAATTTAATAAAACTTGGGTTTTAGTGTTAATTGTATAAACTGTAAGCTATATTATAGTACAAGTACTTATTGTCGTTATAAACCTGACAGCCATAAAGGTTTTTTAATATCATGCTAATGGGGCGACCCAAAAAGTGAAAATGCTCATGTATGTATGCCCGTTCTACAATGCTTTTGAGAGCTTAGTTGTGGGACTTAAAGAATACTAGATGGTAAAACAAATTATTTAAAAATGTGTTTAAACATTTATTTTAGTAACAACTCTTATTTTTTGCACAAATATAATGATTTGACTGGCATAACAATTTTTGAAGATTGTGTGTTGATCAGTGTTTCACAGGCGGTTTCATAAGCAACCCAAAGATGTTCGCCAAAGCACGCTCCCCTTCTGGTCGAAATTGCACGAAAAGGATACCAATTTTACTACCAGAACAAGTCCTCTTAGGCTCGGGTTTTCAGTTCCTGTTGCTGATGTAGCAAAAGTTTACTTGAGAGTTGCTAGGAATATCTGGTTCACCTGATAACATGAGTGATAATTTCAATCTACCAATGGATATAGAAACAGCTTTTGCTGAAATGCCGATGACGAAATATTTGTCGTTTCTTCCAAAAATATCCATAAGGTGGAGGAAGTGATTTATGCACCAAATCTTGCTTTACATGTAAAACGATGGACAGATCTTTGAATAGTCTCCCTAGCTTTTTAAAATAAAAATGATTATTGAAGAAATCACCTGGTAGTTTAATGGTTTCTCCATCAACAAATTCAGCGTTAGATGTGAACAAATCATGGTTGATAACGCGCAATTTGTTTCTTGGTGTAAGTAGTAGATTAGGTACCTACATTTTATTTCGAGTACGATTTTGTACCGTTTGGCGTAGAAACTTTAGGTTCTTGGGGCCCCAGCGCACGCAAATTGTTTGCTGAGATCGCGAAACGTCTGGTTGATGTAACTAGAGACCGAAGAGCTGGCGACTTCCTCGCACAACGCATCAGTATTGCGATACAGCGAGGAAATGCCGCCAGCATCCTCGGTACAATGCCACAAGGGCCAATCTTAGATATAGGTTAGGTTAAGTAGATTAGTTAGATTTAATCTATGGACATAAATTGTAGTTTTGAAAATAAATATAAAAAAAAAAAATATTTCTTCTTTAAAAATGAAGAATGAGAACAAGATGTTATGATGCGAAGAAAGATAACTCATCTATCCTCGGTAAGCAATCGGAACTTCACTCGTAAAGTGTAGGTACACTTGTACACACTGAATACATAGGGTGTGAAAGTGTAATGTTAACGCAATTACGATCCCTGACTCAGGGAATCGACGTCTCGTCCCATAACGTATTTCTTTGATCCACACATTTGTTTGACCAATCACTCTGACCTGTTACAACACAATCATTCAATTCGCAATAAAAGACTGCAATATACGAACCCCGAACCCCAAGGGTCTAGACGAATTGGCTGTTTAACAAGCTGGAACAAATTAATGAGAATTTCCGAGGCAACATGTGCCCGAATATTTTCGGTTTGGTAATCGCTTACAATAAGTGTTTTCACGGCAGCCAATTCGTTTTCACAGGTTTCAATTTATTGTTCCGTTGTCGATTAGAGAATTTGTAATGTGTTTTTATAAAATAAATTAGAAAGAAGTAAAATACAGAAATGCGTGCTGAAATTTCGTTCGGGGTGATTGTTTTCGCCGCAGTAGTAAAACCTTTTCGGCGAAATCTAATTAACAAAACTGGACAGGCAACACGTTTTTCATTGAAATTTCCTTTGTCCCATGTGTCTCAATAATTGTTTGGGCTACTAATTTAGCGAAACAAAATTGCGGATTCCGTTCGACGTTTGATGGTTCTCTCTGTATAATTACAGTTGATCTCGCGATTAGCCGGATCCGGAAGGGCTATTGTTCCAAAATGAAAATGATTATTAAATAACAACGTCCTATTATTTAAATTAAGCATAGATTTTTCAGTATGTTGAATACGATACAAGCTAATTGTTATGTTATGTGCAAATAATCATACAATCAAAATTTACTGTTGTAAAAAATATACGAAAGAAATATAATATCACTTCCCGAATGTAATACTGTCACACTGACACTTAGTCCAGATTTAATCAACCCGAGAATATAACATGGAACATTTCAAAAATGTTTCTTACAATAATAATAAATAAAACGAATTTAAGTATTTATCAAGCGGGTTACTCACGTTATTTAAAGTCGATAATTGCTCGACATGTTTCGATCCATTTAGAGGATCCTCATCCTCATCATGGAGTTT
>JALPQI010006677.1:0-57963 GCA_025490895.1 Thaumatotibia leucotreta | reverse complement strand
CGCATTCTTCATCTCGTATACACGGAGATACAAACAACTAGCAATTAAGGCAAAAAGTAAAACTTAATTAATAATTGCACAAGTGCATGGCTCGGGCGCGATGCTATCTGTGCTCGTATTTATCGAGCCTTTATACCGATCGACTATACACAGGAACGAGTCAGCCTCCGTAGCCTAGTTGGAATATTATTGAAACCCGCTGACATCTTTAGGTCAACTTAAGATCGGGCGCATGTAGTCTAAGACCGCATTGGTTTAATTTAATTATGTTTGTCCAAGTGCCCCAGAGGTTAGATGTGAGCTGAATTGCTGATTGGGGGAGGGGGGAGTCTGTTATCTTGTCACGTGACTAGTATATTTCGAGATTATTTTTTAATAATGTAATCTGAATTTAAAGCGGACTTACACGCCACCGTTTTGTCCCATCACTCTGATGCATTAATAAATGTAGGTACTAATACCTATATTTTTTTTCTTAACCAAAAGTACAATTGTACAAATTGTTCTGCACTCTCGCAGTACCTACCTACGCGTTTTCAAAGACCAAAAAATACTACTTACGTGAAAACTAGGGGGTTGGTCTTGGCATATACTACGCTTGGTCACCAGGGGGAGGGGGGGTCAAAAAAGCTTAAAAGAGGGTCACGTAGTATGGGTATGTACCCTTAAAGGCCAAGCCACACCGGATGCGTGTGCTGCAATAACACGTGCGCGTGTGCGTGACGTGCGCGTGTGCGCGACTTGCGCGTTGTAGCGAATGAAATGGCACACTGTTTGCTGGTCACGCGCACGTGCACGTCACGCAAGCAGTATGCCATATTATATGACATTTCATTCGTTACAATTACAACGCGGACGTGTACATGTAGCACACGCATCCACCGTACAACCAGAGTAGACTTATACAGAGTGGTCGATCTTCGTACAAAAGTACGTCACACTATTCCTTTTACTTGTTACTTAGCTTCAGATATCTGAATATGATCAAAAGTGACATTGTCACAGAATAGCCGAAAATATTCACATCGCAACCGCCACTATCGCCAGTTTCGAAGACATGCAGCAACTGGGCTTACCCCTTTAGTAAATATACTTACTTATACAATGTGCCCAAGGAAAGGAAAAAAAATAACAGCGGATTACTGACCAAATTTGAAGTTAAAACTGTCGTATGAAGTTTGCCGGATTCCGTGTATTTTAAGAGATTTTTTCTTTTTATCTGTTTTTGACCGTTACACAATGAAACGCATTTTAGGATACGATTTTGTTACTGTATGTGTGGTCTTAAGTAGTTTTGTCAGACTCAATAACAGGACAAAAAAAAATGGTAAGTACCTTTTTTTTCTTTTCTTCATAGGCCCCTTGAATAGACACGGCATACATTTTATGAGTAGGTACCAAGTATTGATTTATTGACTATGGTCACAAGTTTTGATAGCTCACAAGATAGCTTACTTTCATAACTCCTTCACTAAAACGCACGGAGAATATTAATTCCACCCTTTCTCGGCCATAAATCGGTAGTTTCGCAACGATCGTTAATGAAACACATAAATTATCGGATGAGTCAACCGCCAAAGGCAAGTGTTGGTTCGTGGTGGGTTGGCCGCGGGTGGTCTGGCCACCAAGAAATCGAAAATATCGAGTAACTATCTCCGTTACTCAAATTATACCATACTTGGAGTAACAAGGATAGTTGCTAGAATTTCATAAAGCCTGCGAATCAACAGGTAACCCTCCTCCTAGCATCATGTGGTTATAGAGATTGATGCGTATACTCCTATGAAAACTGGACGCCTGGTACTTCTCCAGCTATGTACCAGTACATAGGTACGCCCCAAATATACCTAGCTAATTGGATCTGTAAACTGTTAATAAATTAATGATCTCCGTATTATTATGTTCTCCTGCGTTCAAGGCCTACAATTTAATAGTACGTTACGATATAAGTACGAAAAAAATGTCCTTTTCGCACGTTTTTTAGGCCCTCCAAGTACGTGATTGTGTTTCGAATGACCCCAAACACATCCAGATCTGGAAGAATCGTCGTTTTCGGTTTTTTTTTTGAAACGCTCAATTGCAAAGTAAAATGTAAATTCTCGTGGTTAGTAAACCGTTATTGAGTTTAGGTCTATGAGCAGAGACGGGTGGAGTAAGCCGCATTCCGTCATGCAAGGGTTGCACTTAAGTTGCACCATTATAAGCATGTTTTACAGTACACGGAAAAATGGCTGCAATGAAGTGAAGTTGCCGCTAATAAAATTGCAAGCACATACACACACATCAGCCTATCTCAGTCCACTGCTGGACGTAGGCCGCTCCTATTAACTATGTGTATAGACGCATTTGGAGGTAAATGCCCATAATCGCCACGCTGGGCAAGCGGATTGGTAATCGCAGCAATGTGTCCACTAATGATAACATTGTTAACGCAGCTATCATTCTATCAAAAAATAGTCACGCAGTGATATTTCAATCCCGTGTTGTGATTGTGACGGCAATTGCGAGCAATGAAACAAACTATTAAATTAGTTTTTGCCATAATGCAAATACCTATTAAAATTTAACATAGTTTTGTATAATTAAGTATCTCACTTTCGTTAAAATTTTATAGACGAGGTTGAGCAAAGAAAATGTTTTAAAAAGCATTTTTTGGTATTTTGGTCTGGAATCTATCTGGCAACCCATTACCTAACGCGCCTTAATTATTGAACGAACTTTGCAGACCTACTGCGAAAATTTTAAATTTAGAGTATGTGTCTCTTTCACTCCAATTATCGTGACCTAGGGTTAGACTCAAACAGACATTCTCCAAACTTACTATTTTCAATATACGTGGTAAAAATAGTACTTATAAATATTTTTCCGTTTCGTTTCTTCCGTGCTTGCCAGCTGCGTCCAGCCATTCACGTCATAGCAATTAAAACTTGTGTTTTTGTCATTGTCAATTCTACATGGTTTTTGTCGTGAATTCTTGCAGAGAACGAACACGGAAGAGTTGGTGTACATCCTGTAGTTGAGATGGAAATGTAATCTCCGAGATCACAATCAATTAACTTTTTATTTAGTATGTTTTTCCTGACGTAGTATATGGTTGTTTTCTATGGGCTCGAATTTGTAATAAGTGTAATCATTTCTTCTGTACTTACAATAAAGTCAAATAAGTGTGTTTATTGTTTTCATAGTTTATGCAAAATATAATTTATGGTTTCTATACATAAATATGATTGGTATTTCTCATTTAGATTTGTGAGTTGTCACAGCCATGTACAAAAGTTGCCGTTACCTAAACTTAAATATCATTTTTTTATATATGAGCAGAAAGCTCGACGTAGGGGCTATAAATAAGTAAGTATCAAAATCTTGGACTTCCTGGAATCCCTTAACTTTCGAACATGGTCGTGACACACCTGTCAAACTAAATAAGAAATACCATTATGGCCCGGCAGTAAGAATATACTTGTCACTCACTACACTACCACACCTCTTCCCGTGGGTGTCGTAAGAGTCGACTGGGGATTTTATTTCTCTCAGACAATTCATTTATTGAAGATTCATGATGGGCGGCAGCGTTTCATAGTGGACACTCTATTGCGATTATGGGATTACTTACAGTACGCATTATGTAACAGGAGAGGTGTATATGTCCAGCAGAGGACTAATATTGGCTGATTATGGTTTGTAGTCCATGTAGTACTTAGTGCGTCTACTTACTTGTAGATGAATGAGGGTAATCTTCTTTGCGACTGGTTCTAACTAGATTATCGGCCGATGACGCGGCACCAGTATGGACCCCTTTATGTAAACGGATTTGCGTAGGTACACTAGGTATTCCATTTTATTTAGTAGAACTTCCATGACATTAAATTTTCTACTATTGCTTACTGAATGTTTTAGGACAAGTGTTCAAAAATAAACTGGGCAATTCTCTAGTCACGTCTAATAATATGTATTACATTTCGGAACGTATGTCAAGGGCATAGGGATTAAAATCGTATACATATTATTAGAGCCGACCGTACAATGACAATACGTAGCGTGAGCGCGTGTTTTTGTAAAACGTCCTACTTTGAACGGATACTGTTTTGAACGCATACGAATTATCATTCTATTAGTTCTTAAGATCAGCAACGAAGAGGGACATTTTATGAAAATCACTCCCAGTTATGCTATAAGCACATTAGGGTTTTAATACAATCCAATGCACACAACGATTCTAGCGCGATGTAGGATACAATCAGATACATCTAGCGGCAAGTTCTATAACTAACTTTTTTTTTGCAGAATAATATAATTATTGTATGTACTTGCCTTTTCGTTTCTTCTCGTGTTTTAAATATTTTGAAATACTAGTCTTAAGTATGAGACAACGAAAAAAACAAGATTATTGCATTATCGTCGACATCTAGTCGACGTAAGTAGTAGCAGTGTGTGCTACTGTTTGGTATAACGCAGGTCATAAAGCAACTTTTGATAATTCTAAAGGCCACTTTTTGTAATTTTGTAACTCTGATTACAATCTAAATGAGCACTTTATCCACATACTAGAATCTTTACGCAACAAATTACGCTCGAAAATGCGATTACCGCTTCCTAAAGCGTTTTTTGCAGGTTAACATTACATTGTATTTTTGAAGTATTCCGCATTTAGAATTTGATCACGCTAAGCTAAAACACGTTAACTCTCAAAATGTTTTACTTCAATACTAAGGGGGTGATCAATTTCGTTCGAAATGTATATTTCCCGGTATCTAGATAGATACTTAAGAGTATTTAGATTTGATTTAGATTTCACTAGTCTAGAAGGTAGTTAAATACTTCTTAGTCTGTCTATTTTATGGCTCATCCAGATGACCAAACTTCTACTTAGAGATAATAAATATATCAAACCAACTTGTCAGTTGAAAAAGGAGGAAATTAAAAAAAATGTAGAGAACTGCCTGTCCCATGCATTTTGGCTGGTACCTAACTAAATAAATTCACTAGTTTATTTGTCGAGGTAACCTAACCTAACCTACATAATATGGCTTTCGTCAGTGCTACACGTACAGAATGCGATAAAATGCGTAACACATACGGTTGCATACCTAATGCATTTTAACTAGGTTTTAGGACATTCGGCTGCATTAATAGTATTGAGTAAGTTTTAAAGTAAACACACACGTCGACACATATTGCAAACAAGTATATTTTAATTGCGCATTTACATTTTTAAGTTGTATTAAAAATACCTAGATATATTTATTAAAATTGTCAATTCATGAATTCTTACAGACATCGTCCGTCCATCCACATTCAAGAGAAGAGATACCTACATATCTCATTAATCTTATTATGATGGCCCTGATTCTGTTTGTCATGCTTAAATTATCCTGGATTGTGGTTGAGAATGTATGCTGGTTTACGATAAGTAGGTATTACAGAACTTATAAAACATATAAAAATAAATTGTCTCGGAGCAGTTTAGAAGTTAATATTTGGCCAGTTCACCCAACTAATTAATTGGTTAGCCATAGGTTTCCCACGGACGTCGTGGCTTGTTATCGTCGCACGGTGTCGCACCAAATACGCTGCGTCCGCGCCGTTTGCGCAACGCAAGCGCAAGCGTAGAGGGCCTGGCCAACTACTGGAAACTTCTAAAATTGTAAAATAAATCTGTCTCACTTAAATGACGCGTTCGTTGTAGTAGAGATACAGATGCTATTTGGGTGAATATCTGAGCGTTTCAACAGCCTAATTTCGGTGGCATCATTTTTGCCGAAGTTTATATTATTCGTTACAATGTGCTACTTTGTCATTTGAAGGAGGCACGGTACCTTATACAAATGACGAAATATATCATTGAGACTTTTAGAAACTTCGGCAAAAATGATGCCACCAAAATTAAACGGTTGAATGCTCAGATATTCACTCATTTACGGTTTTCAAAGTTCGGGGTAAGCCTAGGTACTGATAGCAGACCGTGAACTTCGAGGCTATAAAATTTCGGACTTTTGCCTATGCATACCGAAGACGCCTTCATTGGATTGATACAAACGAAACGCTCGAAATATACGAATTTCGAAGCATGCGGTAGGTCAGCTCAAAAAGACAGAATCTACGACGAATATTATACCTAGGTACCTACTTCCTACTGTCACAGAATATACACCGTGTTTTTATTGATTTCCGTTAAATTAACGGGAAGCTTATTTAGGTTAAAAATAATCCATTTCTCTAAATAACTGTATAAGTTTAATGACTGCACAAATGTATTACAACCTTTATTACATCCTAATATTACTTATTTTGACGTGTGCCGTCAGTCACCTGAGATCTTATTCTTAAGGTTCTCTCACACATATTTTTTTTTACGAAATTAACAAAAGCCGATATGAAATACCAGGCAACTTCTATTAATGTCCCCCCAAGAAACCTGTCCAATTTACCGGAAATCAATAAAAACACGGTGTATAAAGCTACTGTACAAAGGTGGAATATAATAACATATAGACTTTGTAACGTTTAAAATTCAAAGACCTTATAAATCTTGTACCTAACTCTGGAAAGACTACTTTCCAAAATTGTTATAAGAAGAAGACATACCTTGAAAGTGGAAAAAATCTTACGTTTTTATTGCTCATTTCGTCATTGTGAACTTGTAAAACAACTCCATTTTACAACTCGTAGAACCGCCAGGACACCGGTCACCGGAGAATAGGTCAAAAGCCATAACTTTCATCACGGTACAACATGATAGACCGAGAAAACTACGTAGTACGTATTACGAATTAGTCACGTGGGGTAATCATAAGAAGAGGGTAAGATTTAGGCAATCCCATACATTTCAGACCTAATTTAAATATGTGTCAGTGCACAGGGAAAGGTACCTTGTCACGACTTTAAAAATAAACCTTATGTGTTATTTAGTAAAGTCCATTTTAAGCATTGAAAAGGCGTTATAGTTAGTACCTATAATTTTTTTTAAATTTTAATTCTTTGTTTATTTCTGTGTGTATTGAACATATCAATGGGTTTGGTTTTGTACAAGTATATCAACAGAACTAGTGTAAAATCGATTTTACAAAGTAATTATTTAACATTTTCTAGCGATAATAAAATACTGTTGATATAATAAGGACAACTTAAACGGCTAAGTATTTTGACACAGACTGCCCCACACAGACCTTTTCGTTTACAATTACATTATAAACCTTTTATAGAGCCAATACAACAATTTCAACGACTAAATGCACTCCAGTGGTATAGTTTTAATTAATATGCAAGCATTAAATCCTCAACAAAGCGCAAAATAAGTGTATACTTACTACGTTTACAGTTGGTAGAATCGTACGTTTTTGTAGCAGAGAACCGTAGCCGTACCATGAAGTCCATGAGTTGGCTTGGATATGTAAAGCAAGCCTTCGCGCTCGCTCCAATAAATAAGTGCGAGCACACGAGAGAATGCTTCACCTATCGAGTAAAACCTAACGTAACCGATACGTGAAAAACTGAAAAGTCATGGTACGGCCGCCGATTATACTCGGTTATCTAACGGCGTGTGCGCACGCGAACGCACTCCAGACGCAGCGAGACGCGTAAAAAATCATTAATTCATTATCATCTTCCCGGCGTTTACCCGGCATTCGCTACTGCTATGCCACGGCCACGACATTGGTCTAAGCAAGCTAAGGCGACCGGCTTAGCGGAAAACCATATGTGCGAGAGGGAGTACCCATATCGGCATCCCGCTGCAACTCATGGATTCGCTGGATGCCGATATGGGTACGAGAGGGAGCACCATACGTTTTCCGCCAAGCCGGTCGCCTTAGACCGATGTCGTGGCCGCGGCGTTAAGGCGCGTTCAAACCAAAAGAGCATTCGCTATTCTAACCCCCCACTCTAGGAAATTCGATCGTTACACAAAATGTGATTGGTTGATTTCGTAGAACGGGGGATAGAACAGCGAATGCTCTTTTGGTTTAAACGCACCTTTAGACCAATGTCGTGGCCGGGCCTATAGGCCTGAGACCGATTGGTACTGCATCCTAGCTTGGGTTTTCTCAATATTTTTTTCGAAATATGCCATCTGACTTGTCAACTAGACTTTTCTTGGTTAAAGAAGTTCTCATCCACAAGTATTTATCTTACTACCGAGAATTACACATTTATTTATTTATTACATATTATAATTGAGTAAAATTATTTGAAAGAGTCGATCACTTTTGATTTAAACTTTTCCGTTTTTCATACATAAAACGGCAAGTGCAGTAAAAAACGAATGCGTTTAATTCCCAATTACTTCAAAATACGAGTCAATTAGTTCAACTGTATATTAATCATCCGTTAATTAATATCGTAACTAGGCAATAAATACGTCTAAATTATATGAGTTCTCATCTTAACTAATTTGATGATTTTTTTGGTGTGAAAAAACGTCACGCGAACGCGCGCGTCGGCGCGTGCACTTGCACCTAATTACTTATGTACTTTGAAACAGTACTTTTGTAATATAAATACCGTTGATGTACTTAACCGGTTTTCTGAAACAAAAAATATTCTAACCTATGTATACAAATACCTATGTATATAAATATTTGTGTCGTAGGCGTAGGGTAGTTTCATTGATAGTAAGTAGTAAGTAATCTTGTATAGCACCGCCCACAACTTCTCTGCTTTGCCTTAAGGTTGACTGGTAGAGAATGCCTTTTGGCATTAAGTTCGCCTTTTGTACATTAAGGTTTTCTTTTGTGCAATAAAGATTAAATAAATAAATAAATAAATATATCTGTCAGATACTTAAATGTAAGCTCTATCCTTTTTTCATGATTGGAGAAAGGATACCTAGTAATTTAATTGGTGGATAAATGGTGATTGAAAAATCAACATCATCCCCTCCACATACTCTGGATGGACCTGCATCCACCGTCTCCCGGTGATCTTCATTAAATCGTTTGTCCGTCTTGTGGGTGGAGGTCCTACACTGCGTTAGCCAAACCGGGGTCTCCACTCGAGCACTTTTTGACCCCATCGGCCATCTGCTCTGCCCATTGCCCCTTCAGCATGCTAATCCGGAGGGCTATGTCGGTGAAAAATCAGTTCGAGTTTTATACTTCTACTGTACAGCTTTTCCTAGTAACAGTCTAGACTTCTAGAGCTAAGCTGGAAGTAGGTGTATAGCAAACTTAGCATTAAAAGTAGAATTTACGATGCTATAAACGACAAGACCACGAATAGCACGGGGTGATCGATAAGTGCAGCGCTGCAGGCGGGAGAGCTGGCAGGATTTTATTGCGAAGCAGACGTTTATGGTTCGAATAACATTGCATTACATGCGAATTTCCGCTCTGACATTTAGTGTTGTTTATATAGTCCAGCCAGAATTAAACGGCGTGGTTAGCATATTACGTTACAGTCAGCTCCAAATATATATGTTAACGATTTTGATAATTGTGCCTCGAGTGCACATTCTGAAATGTATATATAGGCTAAGCGAAATTCATTACCTACTCCTGTGGCCTTACCTTGCTCCGCAGCTTATTTATATTAATATTTTTAATAAATATCAGAGGACAATCCTACACAAATGAATCTAGTTCGATAATAAGCTCAATTAGTGCTTGTGGTACCTAATGGGTGATAAGCGACGATATATACTTAAATAATTTATAGTGACATACAAATACTTAAATACATAGAAAACAACCATGAAAAAGTCACAAATATTTGTGACAAATAAACGCACTCGCTGGGACTCTGAGACTCGATCCTAGGATCTCCAGCTTCGTAAGACCCTGCCTACTACCATCAACTGAGCTATGGAGGCCGTCGAATACATCGAAGACCAACCGATTATCTGCTTACCTAACCATAAAATTTGTGATCTTGGTGTCTACCTGATGCCTAAAGACAGAACTGCCGTATTACAAAGTTGCCACACAGAACAATAGTGTCCTGACCCTTTGTTTCTTGCAGGCATCACGTACCTGACGGGAGAGAACTTCCTGGACGCCCTGGACAATGGCGCCGAGCTGTGCCAGCTGGCATCCGTCATCCACGAGCGGGCTCGTGAGGCGCTGGATCAGGGCCTCTACGTTGGGGTAAGTCCTGGACCCTGGTTAGAATACGCTCGATTATACGCCTCATCAGCCTATGTCAGTCCCCTGGACAAAAGCCTCTCCTATTATCTCGTATGGCAAATGACCATACTCGCCATGGGCCAGCCGGTTGGCGGTAGTTTGTCCATTATGATTATGCTACTGCCTATTATCAATATTCAATGAATAAATGGACTTAAATTAGAAGTAGAACCCACGGGAAGAGTTGTAGTGGTGACATACGTTTTCTTACTGCCGTCACCGCACGGCCAACATACATTAATCCAATCCAACAAAAAACACCTGACAGCTATGTTTAGCTCCATAGCTGCGTCCTTTATACCAGTATAAGCTTACATTTGACTAATTTGTCCTACCGAAAGGCGTAGACTCCGCATTTATATCATTTAAATTCACAGAAGTTTCCGTTTTTAGGGTTCCGTAGCCAAAATGGCAAAAACGGAACCCTTATAGATTCGTCATGTCCGTCTGTCCGTCTGTCACAGCCAATTTACTCGGAAACTGTAAATGCTACAGTAACGAAATTTGGTAAGGGTATGTGTTGTATGAACCGCTACAGGATTATGATACTAAATTGTAAAAAAAACCATTGGGGTGGGGGCCCTCCATACATGTAACTGGGGGATAAAAAAAAAAATTTAGTTGTATATAAGCGTGTGGGGTATTAATAGAAAGGTCTTTGAAAATGATATGAAGGTTTACACATTTCATTTTTATTTAAGCAAATCATTTTCGAGATATCAGCTCTCAAAGTATGAAAAATGTGTCCCCCCCCCTTTATTTCTTAAATTACGCGATATAAAATTCTAAAAAAAATATATGTTATGCACATTAATAAACTCTATCAACGATTTTTGGTTTGATTAAATTACCTCCTATAGTTTTTGAAGTAGGTTGATTTAACTGTATTTTTTTAATAATAAATTAATAATGGTACGGAACCCTTCGCGCGCGAGTCCGACTCGCACTTGGCCGTTTTTTTTTCTTTTATTCTTTACCAATTAGAAGCAAAGTGAATTTTGCCAATGTCGAATTGTAGAATTGTAGACTGGTGGTTTTGAGGTTTCTGTTCGATACCACATAAATATAACCTCTTTCTTTTGTGCAGCCGGTGCCGGCCGTGCGCGGGCGCTGCTGGCAGCGCGCAGCTCGCCGCAGCTTCTTCTCTCGTGATAACGCCGACAACTTCCTCTCCTTCTGCCGAGACCTAGGCGTGCACGAGAATTTGCTTTTCGAGAGTGATGACCTGGGTAAGTTACACACCTCACATGCCTGGTATCCTGGTACCAGCGTCCCGGCAGCACGCTGCATGTTATAGTTTTTCTTCTTTAGTTTTGAGACGACCTTGGCGTGTACGAGAACCTGATGACTTAAGCCTGATGACTCTTGGTATTCTGGTACGTGTGGGCACCGCAGCTTCTTTTCTCGTGACAACGCTGACAACTTCCTCTCTTTCTGCCGAGGCCTGGGCGTGCATGAGAATCTGCTATTTGAGAGCGATGACCTCGGTGAGCGCTCCTGATGTCCTGGTACCTCCTAGTAGCGCAGCTTCTTCTCTCGTGATAACGCCGACAACTTCCTCTCATTCTACCGCGACCTGGGCGTGCACGAGAACCTGCTTTTTGTGAGCGATGACCTTGGTGAGTACTCCTGATTACCTGGTACCTGGCAACGCTACAGCCTTTCTTCTCCTGCTGAGATCTGGGTGTGTTCGAAAACCTGCTCCTCGAGAGCGATGGCTAGGGTGAGCACTGCTGGTATTCTGGTACGTGACGACAGTAGCTTCTTCGCTCGTGACAACGTTGACATTTTCCTCTCCTTCTACCACGACCTGGGCGTGCTTCTTGAGGACCTGTTCTGGTAGAGCGATGACTAAGGTGACTTACACTCCTGGTATGATACTGATGAACTCATAGTAATTGCCTACCTACTTAAGAATAATTTCTTTCGCTAAGGAGTACTGAATCAATTTTCAGCGTCTAATTAATCATCTAACTTTGCAATGAAGTCTACCTGGTTAAATCACCCAGTCACTGTTCTGGCCACGATACGAAAAAGTACGTGCAAAAAAGCCAACCTCGATCAGCATATTTAATTAGTTACCATATTTAGTGAGTAGATGACCATCTTTGATCCTCAGTTTTTATGAGATTTTGACGAAATTGGCGTGCGATGATTTGACTATTGTATTTATTCATGAGTTCATGGATAGGTCGTGACCTCAGGAAATGGATATTTTAGGTACGTACGAGTACTATATTGACGGGAGTATGTCCACATTCTAAAACTAATGACGCTATGCAATTTCAAGTTTAATAATTTTTTTACACCCGTGGTCGCAGTCAGACTCACAGGTGTAACGTTATGCCCGGAACGTCAGGATATCATTAAACGTAATTAAGTTTACGCGATTAAGACCCGTTTGTTTTTAAGATATGAGTGATAATCGTGAAAGTTTAAATCAATATATTTCATAACTTTAGTTTAATAACGGGAACCGGTATTTTCTCGATACTGTGTTATTGGCGAGAGATTCTTTCGGAGGGTCGGCGAGAATGAATTGTGTGAAATAGATATTGAGGTAATTATTCAGTAACATATTTGAAATGTATTATCTAAGGACCTCTAAATGATCTACAGGATTTTCTACGTAGGTACAATTACGATTGTCATTTGACCATGCAAGCTATCCAATGCAGGTTCTTTTTCACTAAATTCTTTTTTTTTTTGATCTTAATATTATGTATGTATGACGATTCGAAAGTACTTGTTAAAAGAATCGTTTGACTTTACTTGCATAAATAAATAAATAAGGCTGACTTACATTACAACCTCCCCAGATGCTTGCAACTTCTTTAAAGACGTCATTTTCAAAATTGTGCGCACAGATTGGCTAAATAACGCGTTTTTCAAATATAAGTATTACGATCTAAGCATGTGCTCTGCTCTACCACAACCAAAGTCCAAAAAAATCGACTTGAAATCTTAAAACAACCTTCGTTTCCAGTCCTACACAACCAGCCACGTCAAGTTGTCCTCTGCTTGCTGGAGGTGGCGCGTCTGGCCACCCGCTTCGGCCTCGAGCCTCCAGGCCTCGTGGCCTTCGAGCGGGAGATCGCCGCCGAGGAGCGGGACTCTGGCCTCGACTCCGCGATGTCTGGCGCTTGGCAGTTCAGGGATTCGCCGGTGCCGGAGAAGTAAGTGTTTGGGTCGATTCCTCGGAATCAGTGGACTTCGAAACTGTACACGGGCATTTTCACTTCTAGGGACACCCAATTAGCTTAGGTAACTCACAAAAAAGTTAACGCCGATGTCAGTTTTGTAACGACAATTAAGCATGAAATATTTACATAAATCCACTTTATTTATGTTTTTATATTGCATAAACGCCTATTCTGTCTGGATTTAATGATAAAAAAATATCTTTGTTAATATTTAATGCTTAATTGTCGTTACAAAGCTGACATCGAAGTTAACTTTTTTTTAAGCTAATTGGGTGTCCCTAGAAGTGAAAATGCCCACACGAGGAATTGTCTTTGTCACTCTAATGACGTTGGAGTGACAGAGAGAAATCCTCGAAATTTTGCTAATTTCGTGGCGTGAGCAGTCGATTTTTGTTCGGCGCTCCAGGTAATATATATGCTAGGAGAATCATTTAGATAGTTCTAAATTGTTTTCGAAAGTAGAGCTCCCTCATAATACACTTTAGAATTATTTGACTAATCTAATTCAGTTCATTAAATTATGTTTGCTTAATGAACATTTGTATGTTTTCAGGACCAAGAGTGATCCTGCACCCTCGTCGCCAGAGCCACACGAAAGTAAGTACCTACCCTACTTGTCTCTATATCACTTGCCACCCTCTTTTCGCAGATGATTCAGTTGGCATAGGTATTAATATTTGCCAAATGCATTATTTGCCACCAGTTGGATTATAGAAAGATACAACATCTGCGAAATATTACAGTTAGCAGTGCTAACTTGATCAGTTGATCTTTCGGGTTAAATTAAATTCTGGTTGGGAAGTGACATTCGTCAAATAATAAAACCTCTGATATTTGTCACTGAATAAGGGACTTTTCTTATCGACATAATATTTAATTTTAATCAGTTTTCTGGGCCTTAAAAACTGGCTTTTGTAGACGGGATCATTTTTCCTTAACTACGTCCATTTTAAATCACCATTTTGCGGGCTAAATGCAGAAAATGGAACCTATAAAAAGGCTGCATTTCCACCAGAGATATGCGAGGATGTATATACAAATGCCACTTCGCTCGAGTCATTAATAGGTGTCATTTGTGTGGAAACACATCCTCGCACATCTCTGGTGTAAACGCAGCCTAATACGATACCCCTACAAGGAGCATTCCATGAAAACATGTCGTAAGCGACACTGTCTTTTCAATACTTTTGAGAAATTAAATTAGTAAGCTGAGTTACGGCATAATAATAATATATCAAGGCTTTAAGATTGACAGTGTTTCCTAGCAGCTAGCATATTTTATTAGGGTAGCTACCATAGCGAGTCGTAAGCGACAAAAAGTTGATGTTTTCATGGAATGCTCCACAAGCGGTCCATAACGAACAAAATGTTCCAGGGTCGACGCAGACGGAGTCAGCAGAGCTGGTGGCTGACAGCGTGGACGCGGAGAGCACCCGGTCGGGCGGCTCGCTCGACAGCGGGGACTCCGACGTGCCGCTGCGGCCCACCAACGAGCTGGACAAGCGGGTATGTAGCTTTAGGGCCTACGCTAGCTTACGCGGATTACCCGCAACGGACGCCCGCCTCAAAGAAATTGTATAGACACCGCTAACTGGCGCGGGCGCGTGCGACGGACGTTAATCCGCGCGGCGGGCGGCGGGGGGCCGCTCCGTGCGCACGCGGCGGGCACTCCGGAGCGGACTTGTTTCTTGAATTCAGCGCTAAGTTAGGCGTGTGCCCGTCGCGGACGCCCGTCGCGGACTCGCTGGCCCGCGGCGGGTGGCCGGAGCGGGACCCAAGAGCGTGCGCCCGCGGCGGGCGTCCGCGTAAGTTAGCGTAGGCCGTTAGGATTATTTAGAATTATAACTAACGTGAGACTCCATCGTGGAGTACCCGCGACCAAAGCCCGACGTGTACGTTTGAGGATCCTCTAAATGGATCGAAACATGTCGAGCAATTATCGATTTAAATTACATGAGTAACCCGTTTGCTAAATATTTAAATAAGCTTTAGGATTTCCTGGGCCACGTAATGACCACGGTCTACTAATGTGTCAGTTCCATAGAACAACTGTCAAACCGAACCTAAACTGAGTAGCATTTAAAAAAAGAGGTCATGGGTCATGGGGCTACCTGGTCTAATAGTGTGGCCTATTGGGCATGATATTATTTATTTATAAAAAAGTTGAATGAGATGATTGCTTCTTTTTTAAAGTTTAATGAGATTACTTCTTCTTTTCTTATGCGTACTGCCAAGGAGTGTAATTCAGAGATCATACGAATATAACCCATCAGCCTTCAAGTTGCGTCTCTGCCCTAGGCTAGTTTGTAGCCATGAGTAAGCCCATTTCAAATAAAAAAAACTTAGATCCGGAAAAGACCCTCTTGGCATTGCATGGAGGATGCTTGTTGCATTCTTTCGTTGTATGCTAATGCTAATACGTAGTGCGAACTCTTCAATAATTTGTCTCTTGATCTCTGGACTAGTTTTGGATTATTTGGACCAGTCAAGGAAATATATTTCCAACGATACTTATTTTTAACTTTAAGTATTTAAGTTATCTTAGATAGGTACCTACTCTTTATAAAATGGATAGCAATTACTATTCTGCTCGACACAGGTGGTTGGTGATATTTGTACAGAAACTCGATGTCACAGTTGTAACAACGAAAAACCGCACCATAATTAAGTACACTTCTTTTCCACCCACCATAAAACTATCAAATAGGTAGCAATATTAAAATCTTCGAGAGTGGTCAGCAACGCAATTTTTAGCTAAGCTAACATATCAAATTATCAGTAGATACTTACTTATTTTATCTTCCTGTTAATTTTTTCGGGAACTCGCTTCAAAAATTTGCAACACTGCAATTTAAGTACGTAAGTCGATCATCCCTATTGGCTGACTGTTCACCATATCCTGCAGTGTTATTCACTAAGGAAACCGCCTTGCTAACAGCGCTGTGTCAGCGCTGCGGCAGAGCGTCGAGCCTAAAAATGGTATTCACTAAATGCACTTTAAACGACACTAGCGCTTGGCGACGAATGCGGCGTGAGCTGGAACTACACTGCGTCGAGAGTTACCGCCTACAGTTTGACGACGAGCTGTTATACGTTTAGTGAATACCGTTTTTCGCAGCGCTGCGCTCTACGTCGAAGTGAAGGCTCGTCGTCGAGCTCGTTGATGAACGCAGCGTCGAATGTGTGAATAAGAGAATAGCATAGCTGAAAATTGCGCTTTGTCCACGATCGGTAGAAGGTGCAGGTAGTAGTGGGTTGAGTGACAATGTCGTTGCAGGTGCAGCTGGTGACGCGCCTGCTGGAGCGCGGCTGCCGCTGCGGCGCCGGCCGCTGCTCGCGGCTGCTCAAGGTCAAGAAGGTCGGCGAGGGGCGCTACAACATCGCCGGGAGGAATGTCTTCATCAGGGTAAATACCAGGATACACGGCTTCTACGATGCCATTCAGTGTCATTTACTATAACTAGTAACTACTCTTCAAGGCATTTAAAGATCGATAATTTATGTTTCATGAATGATAGTCGTGTTCATTGTAATTTAGATACTAAGCCAACATCTACATCCGGGTAATTATAACCGCGTACCTATTAAGATCTACGATGCCATTTCCTAGCTAGCCTAATTTCTACGATGCCATTTCATTTCAACTACTACAGTAGCGATCAAAAGTATTTTGACAAATAAAGATAATGTAGTATTTTTGTGAATTGAGTTAATATTTAATAATAATTTGGTAATTACATTTTCTAACCCTATCCTCTTTACGTTCCCACTGAGATATCTAAAAACAAACTACAAACTGAAAAGAAAATCATAAAAAATACACTTTAGGACGATCAAAAGTATTTTGACATTTGAATAAAATTATTTTACCGGACTTGTAAGAAGGTCAACATTTGAACATTTGCTTAATATTTGGTTGCGTATCCTTTGGACTTTTCAACAGCAGCACATCGAGTCGGCATGGAGTCCACTAACTTCTGTATACGTTCGTTCATATGGTATTCTTGCCCACTCTGACTTCAGCGCTTGAAAAAAATCTTCCGTTGGAATAATTTCTCTGTCTCACTCTGTGATCCAGCTCTTCCCATAGGTGCTCGATTGGATTAAGATCATCACTTTGACTCGGCCTCTCGAAAACCTTGACTTTTTTACGATTTAAAAATGCCTTGATATGGTTTGATTTATGCTTAGGGTCGTTACCGAGTTGAAAAACCCATCGAGGTGGCATATTTTCTTTGGCATAAGGCATGATACCTTATATTAAGTATATTTTCATACACAAATCGATCCATAATGCCATCTATTCGAACGAGAGGTCCGAGTCCGTGACGAGAAAAAACATCCCCAAACCATTACGTTACCGCCACCATGCTTGACTGTAGGTACTTGGTATCGCACATCGTGTCTTTTATTATGTGGACGACGTACATACTTTATTCTATCCGACGACATTAAATTGAACTTATTTATTTAATTTTTATTGCAAAAATAAAATAGTAATCTCGTCGGTCCATAGAATTTTGGACCACTCAGTACTTGTCCACGATTTGTGTCTTAGTGCAAACGCTAATCGCTCCTTCTTGTTTTTTGCCGATATAAGTGGCTTTTTATATGAGCGTCGACCATGAAGCCCTTGCTCCGTTAGGCGTCGTTTGACAGTAGATACATGAATATTTACGTTGTAATTGTCTTTCAGCTCGTCCTTGATTGTCACTGCAGTTTACCGCGGATCTTCTACGGACAGTTTTTTTTATTAAATGATCACTTATCGACATGGTTTTTCGAGGACGACCGCTTCTAGGCTTATTGTTGACGCCTTTTCGATCCTTGAATTGCTTATTCCAGACACTAACAAGTTGCCGTGATATATGAAAAGTTCGCTAAACTTCAGCCTGCGACTTGCCTTTTTTTGAGTGCAGTTGCAACGGCTCGTTTTAAATCATTTTAATATTCTTTACAATTCGGCATGTTATATGAAGTCTAGGCCTTAATTTATTCAGAAAATATTATCATCCCGTAAGACTATTCTCAATAAAACTGAATAAAGGCATGGTGTCAAAATATTTTTGAACCAACAAGATGTACGTTTTTATGGCCAGGTCCTTAATATAGTTTTTCTACTCCTGACCTTTTTTTTGCTAGTTACATAGCTACGCACACTATTGTAAAGATATACATAATTACATCTGTCAAAAGTCTATAGTCTATTTCTCAAAAACGCACTCTCAGCCAGTATCGTAATGTCGCAGCGTTGTTCGGAAAGAGAAGGCACGCGAGATATATGGGCGGCTCTCGCTGCCAGACGTCGTCACTTTCCGAACAGACTCAAAAACGTACTGCGATCTGCCACAGACTGCCACATCCATGAATGTAGGATTAATATGGATTTGACAACGTTATAATAATAGCAAGAACGAAAGGGATGGTCTTATGAAACTTTTTACTAGTGGAAGTGAAAAGGAACGATAATCGTCCGTCCTTATCACTGTGCCACTATTTTTTGTGTGTGTGTGCATTAGATGTAAGTGCCAGACAAATGCGTTGAATACGTCACTAAGTGCCACACACACAAGTATCTTCTTAGTAGTAAGTGACTATGTCTATCCCTCTTAGTGGCACACTATGTGCGGCCCCTCGGCCACATCACACCCATGATGGACGCCATATTGGATTTGTTCCCAACTTCGAGTTTTTACACTGCTACCAACATTAGCACGAAATTATTTATTACAATAATTAAAATTATTAACTAAATATTTAGAAAATAGAATGAAAATTAGTTTTTTCAATTATTTTAATTTGATATATATTATTATATTTTTGTACCAATAACTAATTTCCTATTATGTAAAAGTATTTTTATCACAGGCAAGTAAGCACGATTTTAAAAGCAAAGTTATCCATAGACAATGACAGCTGCATTAAAATAAAACCTTCCCGCTTTCCGCTAGTAGTTGAAAGTCCTGCCGCGAACTTCGAAATTGGGTTTCGATCATTTGTCTCTGTAACTTGAACAAAATTATTATTAGAGTAACGGAGACGGATGCTCGACTTTTGCGAATTTCGAAGTTCGTGGACGGCCCCCAGTTGAGTATAGGGCTCGGTTTGATTTGAGTCGATTTGCATTAAAGTTTGTGCAGTGCCTAAAATCTATCTAAAATATGAGTTTTTCATCAAATCATCATTAATTTCTAATGTTCTGCCTGCTCTTCTTGGGAATGCAGGTAGGGATGAGCTATCAATGTTATATTAATTATACAAACTATGACTTATTGGTTACAACTGGAATACGTGTGTGGCGCTCAGTAATACAGGATATTTTATGAGTTCTGTGTATGCTATGCCTCTTAGTCGTAGAAAAAGTATAGTATGCAACGTTGTATTACTAGTTCAAAAAATGCTCGCGACGTCTTAAATTGCGATACTCGCCCTTCGGGCTCGTATCGCAACTCACGCCGCTCGCACTTTTTGACCCTTATAATACCACTATTGCATAAAATACTATTAAGGAGCTAACCTTTTTGTGTATTTCAAAGAAGTTATAAGTCATTAATAACCACGGCATAAACTAATTTGGAAAAACTTATCTACCTTGTGCAATATCCAAACTTTTGTTGATGTCAAAATACTTATGTACGATCGCTACTGTATATAGAAAAAGACAGTTCGTAAAGTCGACGTTTCACGAAGTGGTCGTGTTAACTGTGTAAGTCGCTTTGATACTAAGCCATTCTGAATGTTTGGATACCATATAAAATTTAGGCTGATGGTTTTGTCACCTCATAAATTTGACGTTTGAATGCCAACCGATGCATTGATTCTATAAAAGACCTGTGCAACGAATGTTGTTTTGTGATCCTCAGAATGTAGCTGGAACATTGAAAACCTTAACTTATAACTCCTTGTAAATTTCTCAATTTGATTAATATATAAATAGTATATAGTTTTTCACATCAGTTTTTCCTTCACGTGGTTTAATTCTGGTCCTCTCACTTTCTCTTTAAATCTTGGTTCTTCTTCGACTAGTAGTTGGTTATTGGTTTTCTTTTGTATAACTTTTCCCACGTGCAATATTTTTTCACAAAAACCACTTTAACAAAGATCTTCGTCATGTAAATCAGTCACTAACTTAACTTTTTGGTTGTTTGCAGCTGTTGAAGGGTCGGCACATGATGGTCCGCGTGGGGGGCGGCTGGGACACGCTGGAGCACTTCCTGTCGCGCCACGAGCCGTGCCAGGTGCGCCTCGTGACGCAGGGCCGCCGCGACGTCCTCCCCGTCCCGCCCGACCCCGACTCCGGCATCGACGAGGACCAAAAACTCTCCCCTGTCCCCAGGAAAAGCGTCTCCCCTGCTAGCAGCAAAACTTCCCTCAAAGAATCCACCGGAACAGTCTCCCCCGTTAGCAAAGCGTCCAGCGGACGCGCCTCCCCGGAGCGGAGACTCTCCAAAGCTAGCAGCGGGAAGACCTCCCCGCTTCTCACCTCCACGCCTAAACCTCGACCTCGATCTAACCTTGCACTTCCTTTGAAAGAACGAACACGCAAGCAATCCTTACCCAGCTTCGGCACGCCGCAAACGCCAAGTAGATCGATCAAGACACCGCCAGTAGAGCACAGGAAGTCGCTCGGATCCACGGTCGTCCCCAAAAAGTCGCGGAGCATGAGTCTGGCGCTGGCGCCCGAGAAGCCGTTCTGCGGGACGGAGCGGCTGAACGCGCGGAAAGCGTCCAGCGCCGCCACCACTCCCACCGCCGGCCCGAGGCAGACGCGCAGTCAGAGCTTGGCATCCACGCCCGTTCACGACCCGAAGAAGTCTTTCTGCGGGACGGAGAAACTCAATGCCGCGAAGAAAACTCGCAGCATGAGCTTAGCGGCGGCGACGCCCGCGGCGCGCCCGCTGCAGAAGGCCGCGTCGGCCGCGTCGCCCGGCGGCTTCACTCAGGCCGCTATCGAAGAAAGCATTCGACTTTCGCTGGCAGCTTCCATAACTGACTCGTGCTCCGCGAAGAAACCCTTCCTCCACATCAAAGCCAAATACCGGAGTCCCCCGCCGAGGGAGGTCCCCCCGAGATAAACCCGCATTCCATTAGTTTTAACCCTTGACTTAAGAGAGCGTTCGAAGTTCAACTAATCTAGTTAAGTCGTGTAAGATTAGATCTCCTAACTCGATAATCTCTGCCCTCGGGGCTAGTCATAGAACTCGATCTACTTGTAACGATAATCTTATACGATATGATATAACTTTATAATTATTCTAATCTAATTTCTAATTGCAATAATGAATCTGGTTATTTTATTATTAATTTTATGTTTGATTATTATTTTTTGTGTTTGAATTATGTTAAAGATATTTAAGTTACTATTCATGTTCAAATGAAATTTACTGAACCGCCATAAATAGATAATTTCATTTGATTTGCTGCGATTTGATAATAAAGATAAGAGATAATATTTTATTTTTGTTTTTATTATTTTCTGCTTGTTTATTATTATTTATTAGTTATTACTATTTATTCTGTGCGATTATTCCCTATAGCAGATAGTTTTTTTTTTTTTTTTTTTTTTTTTATTTATTGAATAAATAAGTTTTATAAATTACAATAATTTTGGCAAGACCCATCATTGGCAAAACCTTGAAGAGGTTTGTGTGCCGATGGGGAGTTCGATGGATATTTGTCCAGACATTATTAGAAATTAAAGTTAAAGTACGTCCTCGCGTCAGGACTCTACGGTACAAATATTCGTTGTCGATAGTCCCCACATATCCCTATTTTCATACGAGATAGATATTTTTGCACCGACATTAGATAGACAAGCACTGGGCCAAACCCAATGGAGCTTTGCTCTGTAATTCGGCTTCCAAAACAAAAACAAGTATCAATGTTCGATAGTCGATCGACAATTAGTCGTGTCCCTTATTAAATGGGTCAAAACGGTCAGACACAGGCGCCGGTTTAACACTTAGTACTCGTAAGTACCGAAGTAACTGATTGTCGATCGACTCTTCCAATATTTTACAGAGCAGCATCTCAACACATTTGTTGAATATTTTAGCTAGGAATAGAATTCATTAGTCAAGCTAGAACAAGTTTTACACGAGTAGTTAAGGAATCATCAATTTATTAACACATTTTTAAATCGTCGCCTAATATAATCGAGAGCTTACCAGTATACACTTCTATACCGTGATATTTTACCTCTTAAGAATAAACGCCAATTTTAGATGAATTAAAAATGTGAAGCCCGTCTCAAAAGCTCGCAATAATCGCTAATGTTATTTTGTTATTTCCCGGTCGTAGGCCAGAACCACCAAATCGAACGACATGTTAGGTCTACTCCATTTCAAATACCATGACCCGATGCCACTTTAAAGTTTTATGTGGCATCGGGCCATGGTATTTGAAATGAAGTATCCCTAAGGCACTATAGTTTGGCCAACCAGATTATCAGTAGAAAAAGGCGCCAAATTAAATCTTTCTGCAGTCAGCTAACTCTTTGGGACTATAGGTTTGTGGCCATCACAAGATCTGAAGACTTGTTGCCTACCGTCTAATACAGGTTTCACACGACTTGAATAAGTACAGTCGAAGACAAAATAAGGGGTATACAAAAACGTTCAAAAATATGTCCCAGTGCACTCTAATCCTGTGTAATAAGAACGTCGTAACATATTTATGAATGGATTCTTTCGATACTTATTTTTGCACTTGACTGTACCTACTCAAAAATAATAATCACTGTATTACTCGGAAGGTAAGTGATTGGCCTCCAAATTGCATATCGAACGTAATTGTGTACGATTAGGCAGCCTACTACATGGTCAGAGTCAGAACTGTTAAGGTGTCGTAAGTATGGACGCTTGTTGCCTCCTGTGAAATACAGGCTTTACTCAAAAATCGGAGTCCCAAGACTGATGAACCGGTCTAGTATTTTTAGTTCATCTACGTAGCAATACTGTGCCAAGTAGTACGTTATCATATGTATAAGTAGCGCTAGTTATGTACTCGTGGTTGATAATAAACGTTTAACACTCGCTTGTAGTTTCACTCGCACACTTACTGCTAGAACTGCTGGCCTGAGCGACGACACGTGGCATCCATATCTACGGTAGGTACTGGTCTATATCAAATAGCGTTAGAGTTTGGGGTGCGCCAAAGTATTTATAAAATTGCAACTTAGATTATTGGAACTCCGAAAATTTTTCTTATACAATTTAAATTCATAATGATCGGTATTTAGAATAATCTTTGTTCATAATCATCATCACATAGAATTATTTATGTTCATAATATTGTTTTTCATACATATTTTTAGTACTAACTTTTATGTTTATATAATTTTTCACTATACTTATTTTATACTATATATTCTAATGTTATAGGTATTTATTTTTATCTGTACTGGTTTTATGTATGAATTATTTTTGTTTAATTAAATGTAAATCGTACTATTACTGTAAACTAGCTACCTGCACAAATCAGGTTGTGGCAGAGTAGGTACTGTACCAAACGGGTTCCCTCTAAATTTTTTTTGTCCGAAACGCTTAGGACATAACAGACTTGGTATAGTCTATTTTGGCATCAACTTAATGAGACAGAAACATCACTTGGCTTAAATAACAATATTTCGAATATTATTTTGTCCGAAACTATCTTGGCTTATCATTAATTACGCCGAGTGTTATAAGACAGAAATTAGATTTGCATTTTTTTTGGGCATGTAGCCACATGTTCGAAATTTGCCTTTTTCGTCAGGCAGAATTTGCTGTGAGGGTGAAAATTTCTGCAGTGAGCGAGCGAAGCGAGCGAACAAAACCTTCCGGGGCAGATCCGACTCGGATAGGTTAGGTTAGAAGACTAAGGCGGGAGCTTTGCTCCCGCCTTAGTCTTCGTGGTTATTTATTTTTTAGCAACCTAGAAAGTACTCAGCTCAGTAACACAGTAAGTAACGTATAGAATATTACTACTACCTCGATTATATTGAGAGGTTGTAATTATTCCTTCTCTGTTATGCTAAAACAAACTATGCCGATACTTTTTATGGACATCCAGATTATGGCTCATCATAAATAGGAGCATCGAAATTATGCTCGAATAATATTCGAAATCTGCCACAAAGAAATATGCTAAAGTTGAGTATATCACAACAGTTTCTGCACAAAGCCCATTATGACTACATAGTTTATGTTATTCATAAAATAATTATACCACAACAGAGTGAACCTAATGGGAAAATGTTTATAAATAAACAATTTATTTCAAATAACTTTATGAGTATAGATTAATCTACTTGACGACTTTAGGAGGATAAAATTTCGAAATAAAAATCGTTATGAACATTGTAGGTAGAAGTATAATTTTTAGTAAGAAAAAAAGTATGAGAAAAATTTTTCGGAGTAATGATGATTATGAGTAAAAAACGGTATTAGTAAAAATATTCGAAGAAAAAATTGTATAAGTGCCAATATGGACCCTAGAGTTTGCCATAAAAAAAATAAAAAATAACCCATGGGACTCCTGGGTTAATTAGTCTTTGGCCTATAGTGTAACTTCATGGTAAGAAATTACATCACAGTTATCGACTAAGTAGTTACATGCAACAACATAAAAGTAAATCGACACAAACAAGAGATGGTCATGTGTTCTAGCCTCCTTGGCACTCCAAGTCTAAAAGATTCTGGTTCCGAAAATTCAAAAAGTGGCTCAAAGACAGTCCAGTATTTTCATCTTATGATAATTAATATCTAATGATTTATTATCTTGTCGTGTGGTGACGGGAGTAAAAATACATTTGTCACCACCCCAACTCTTCCCGCGGGAGTCGTAAGAGTCGACTAAGGGATAGAAGTGTCACTGACCATTCTTTAATTTGATTGATGATGGGCAGCAGCGTCATAATAGTGGGCACATTACTGCGATCGCCAATCCGCTTGCCCAGCGTGGTTATTATGGGCATTTACCTCCTAAAGCGTGTATACGCATAGTTAGTAGGAAAGGCCTACGTCCAGCAGTGGACTGAGATAGGCTGATGAGGATTATAATACTTGAGATAAAAATTAGCTGTCCTTTTCTTTCATATGCCTGGGGAAAAGGATAGGGTTTGTGAAACAAGGCCGTTAGTAATTCAAATTATGTAGGCGCTTATTCAGAAATCATGCATTACCATGCATATATATGCATTGCATTTGGGTTATATTATATTCCATAAACCGAAATAATAACTTTAATCTTCAATTATTAAAGTAATAACTTTAATCTTCAATTATTTCGGGTCTATAATAATAGATAAATCAAATCGAGCTGTCGTCAATGAACTACTTTACCGGAACGTTCTTATGTAAGGTTCTTATCTTATGTAGGATGCTCAACGCTGCACTAGTATTCAACCTGAGCACTTTAAGTCAAACTAATAAAGGTTACCCAAACGGCAAAATTCATCATCATCATCATCATCATATCAGCCGAAAGACGTCCACTGCTGAACATAGGCCTCCCCCAAAGATTGCCACAATAACCGGTCCTGCGCCACCCGCATCCAGCGGACTCCTGCGACCTTCACCAGGTCATCGGTCCAAAATCGCAGCAGAACCAAAGTAACCGAAATAGCTCTCCGAATCGCTAAACTGAAGTGGCAGTGGGCGGGGCACATTGCGCGTAGAACCGATGGCCGTTGGGGCGGGAAGGTTTTTGAGTGGCGGCCACGTACCGGAAGACGTAGCGTGGGTAGGCCCCCCACAAGGTGGACCGATGACCTGGTGAAGGTCGCGGGAGTCCGCTGGATGCGGGTGGCGCAGGACCGGTCATTGTGGCAATCTTTGGGGGAGGCCTATGTTCAGCAGTGGACGTCTTTCGGCTGATGTGATGATGATGATGATGATGGAATCTAGAAATTACAATGGCAATTTGTAACCTTGTTTCCACACAGATATTACCGGATCTGCCCCACTAGAGATGAATGCTCGGCAGTCAAGGCACGCGCGCAAACGGGAACACGACGATTACACCCGGCGCACGTCGCCTTGTCACTACATACCCTACTGGTCCAGTGACCGGCAGGTTCTTATAGTTAAAATGCATTGTTATTAGTTATTATCATGGACGATAGACAAGATAGCCTAAAGACGTCGCTTTGCGTATTTCTCTGTCTGCGCCTGACACCTGTGATTGGTATTTTTATTGAATAGTCTGAATTAATGAATTCTTAAATATGGGCTAGCATTCTGCCTGTATGTATTTTGTCACCGGAAATTTGATCAGAGGGAACATTGAAAATCAGAAATTTCGAACAGCCGTTTCTGTCATTAATGAGGGGGTATTTTAGTAGCTGCTAATTCAAAGTTAACGATTAGGCACTTCTTTGCACTGCATAATCCTATAAGTATTAGTGAAAAAGTCTGAAGTTATTTTGCTGTCCTGTCTATAAGCTTAAAGCTTAACCGTTTCAGTGCGGAATACACGCCAGGCGTGTCATCATATTCTATGGCGTAAGGCACGCCTATAGCAGACCCGGGGAACCTTGATCCCTATGACAGCTGTCATTTCCATACATTATCTGTCAACAATGTCGCGTCTTGACAAGTAATGTATTGAACTGACAGCTGTCATAGGGATCAAGGTTGCCCGGGACGGCTATAGCGTGTCATGAAAAATTTGTTCGCCGCCACAGACAAGTTTTTGAAACTGGATCACGCAGCGAATCGGTTAAAGTATCTATGACATGACATGACACTAAAGATAACAATCAGGATTCTTCCGTGAAAAAACGACACTAACTGTATCTGCAGGCTTATGATGGTCCCCTGTCGTTTGTCGTTGTTGCCGTCAGGTTCTAACAAGTATGCAAGTGCAGAGTGACGAGTAGCACGATAAACGGCAAACGCGTGACCATTATAAGCCACATGCAAGTATAGGGCACAAATGGGTTTCTTACCTATAAGAGTGACAGGTGGTCATCCATCTATGCGGAGTCTATACCTATAGATGCGTTTGTCTATGTCATGGACCAAATAAATGTAGATCATCATTGTGTGTCGCTAAGCTTTATTCACGTCACCATCTTTGGAAAGCACTGTCTCATCGCTTTATAATATATATGCGAGACTACCTTCAAAGGGACCTATGTATACCGGTAAGCATTAAGAGTTACTTAATCAGATTTGTAGTCTTTGTTGCAGGCCGTACTAACCATTGTATTATCAAACCGCGATTAGAATGGGATTCGAAAGTACTGTTGACACAACAGCGTGTAAGTCAATCTAGGATATTTTTATAGTTTTATTCATATTTTTATAGTTTAAGTGCAATAACTTACAGACAATAGATTAATTAATCACTCACTACATCAATAAACAACTCTTTTCTTGGTAAATCTTGTGTCAACAGTACTCTCGAATCCCTTTTTGATAATACATCACTCGACGACAATAGTACATTTTGCATCAAGGGAGGTAAGTACGGAATTACTCTCGAGTTAGTATTCCGCTTACCGACCGTGATGCATACAATGTTTTTCATCACACTTGCCAACCAAATAATATGTTTTAAGACATAATCATGTCAGCCTCCGTAGCCTAGCTGGTAATGACCCTGCCTACGAAGCTGGAGGTTCCGGGTTCGAATCCCGGCGAGGTCATTATTTGTGTATTTATTTATCACAAATATTTTTCCCTTGGTCATGGCTGTCTATGTATATAAGTATCTATATTTATCTATCTATTATATATATCGTCGCCTAGTACCCACATCACAAGCCTTAATTGAGCTTACCGTGGGACTAAGATGATTTGTGTAAAATGTCCCAAGATATTTATTTATTTTATTTATTTATTTATAATATTATTAAATGACGTACTGACATTTCTATTACTCCCTAGGGAATTTCATTTTTCCATTACTCCCGCTACGCGCGCAAGCAATGGCGCGCTTAGACAGCAAGTGTGATGAAAAGATATTAATAAATGCAGTTAGTGCCAAAAATATGTAGGACCTTATTGGTTTGACATTAAGGTCATGAAACATATTTTTGGCACCTGAATGCTCAGCCAAATTGCCAATCGCTAACGCTTAGTTGCGTATCGTAGATTTCCCCCTCTTTCTCTGTCACTCTTTCATATTAGTGCTACAAAGACAGTTAACTGCCTTTCGCTTACGATTGACGATTAAGCGTTCTAGCGATTGGCAACTTGGCTAAACACCCTGTTATCTTTAACGTTTTCCAAGGCCCATTGTCCTTCCTAACCTAAACCTAAAGGTTAACTTGTATTGGTTTAAAGCACTCACTTCATTGGCCGTGTGGTGACGGCAGTAAGAATACATTTGTCACCACCCCAACTCCTCCCGCGGGTGTCGTAAGAGTCGACTAAGGGATTGAAGTGTCACTGTCCATTATTTGATAAAAGAATTGATGGTGGGCAGCAGCGTCATCATAGTGGACACATTACTGCGATCGCCAATCCGCTTGCCCAGCGTGGCGATTATGGGCATGTACCTCCTAATGCGTCTATACGCGTTAATAGGAGAGGCCTACGTTCAGCAGTGGACTATCATAGGCTGATCATGTATGTTATGATTATGTACTCACTTCATTCGTTTTAATATCACTAATATTCAGTGTGCAGAAAACGCCCACTTTCAACACTAGTATTCTCCGCAGTGCCGGCCGCCGCCGCCGCGCGAGGCCCTCGCGTCGCGGGGCTCCGTCACGCCGCAGAAACGTCGCTACACCTACTTCAACAGGCTGTACAAACCGATGGCGTATACGCTGCCGCAACCTTTAAGAGTTTCCCTTGTGTAACGTCGAGTTTGCGATATGTCCCTTTAACCTTTTGACCGCTATAGTCGGCCATAGACAACGGAAAAACGTGACTACGACGCCAATGAAGGCCCTGGCGTACGCCAAAGCAGTAGGAACTTACGTGCGACGCCGTAAAGTTCAATTTCGCTTAAATAATCGTGAAAACGGCGGTCAAAAGATTAAGAGCTTCCCTTGTGTAACGTCCGAGCTAGCGAGACAATTTCGTAACCGTTATAATGGCGGGACCAGATCCGGAATTCGATCGATTCATATTGCATTATTTAGTACTGAATTTGTACTATTTGGTACCTCTTGTAAAAAAATTAGTACCTCTTCCATTTCAAAATTATACTTCAAACAGTCTGGTCCCGCCGTTATAACGTTATAATGGCGGAACCAGGTCCTGAATTCGATCGATTCATATTGCATTATTTAGTACCGAATTTGTACTATTTGGTACCTCTTGTAAAAAAAATTGTACCTCTTCCATTTCAAAATTATATTTGAAATAGTCTAGTTCCGTCAGACCATTTGAACCCGACTATTTTAAACATAATTTTGAAATGGATGCTATCATGATGTACTTAACCATTTAGCCACTTAGACTGCTACAATGTATTTGAAGCCGACTGTACAACAAACCCATGGCTTACAAGTTATAAATTGCCGCAAAGATTGCGAGCATCCCTTGTTGATGTTCTACCCAACCCATACACCGTTGAGATAATGTTAAATAGCGCCGACAGTACTTGATAGATTAACCACTAGTGTGTCGTGAATATTTTTTTCTAATAGTTTCCACGTCACTGATCAGTGTTAAGACATACGAAGGGTTAAACAAGAGGTATAACTTACATACCTATTCTTAAAATTTTACCATTTTATTAGTGCTAATAATTAGGTCTAGTTAAATTGTCATTTATAAACATGTTACAACATGGTTACAAAACCATGTAAACATGCAATGTTAGTTGACCTGTGTCCAGTGAAGGTGCATGCAGACCAAAAGAGCATTCGCTTTTCTATCCCCCACTCTACGAAATCAACGAATCACGTTTCGTGTAACGATCGAATTTCGTAAAGTAGGGGGATAAAACAGCGAATGCTCTTTTGGTCTGCATGCACCTTAAGAAGGCACAGTTTAATCGTAACATTTGAAAAACATCATCCGTCCATTTTCTACGAATATTCCTACATTTTTTCTAAATGCTAGGTAATATGAAATTAGAAGATAAGAAAACCAAAATGTATTTCACGATTTTATTCAATACCTCAAACAGGTAAATATTAATTATAAGTATAAAAAATATATAAAAGGAATGAACAAATAAATGCGTGGAAATTACGTACTTGCCCTCGTATATTAGCTGTTACTGCAGTACAAAATGTAGAGAGCATTCTCATTAAAACGATTATAAAATCCATTAAAATTAATTAAATATTGATATAAATCTGATTATTATTTAATACTACAGGCTTTATACGAACCAGCCAAGAATGTCAAAAGCAAAATAATGTCTAGTGGCAGCAAAAACTGCGTACGGTTCCTATATTATGTAATAAACTATTTAAACATAACCGTATGTTTAATTTGAGACCTTATCCTAAAAGAATACGTTAACTAGACAAACATTCATTCCAGTGATTCACTTCAAATGACAATTATTTCGAGATTTAATGTCTAGCTAACGCGTTCACGGAAATACCATTAAAACTATTCATCTCATAATACATTTGGTAAGTCGAGTGATATTTTATAACCAGATAGTATTGGTTACTTATTTGGCCAATTTTCTTAAAATTAACTTATAAATAATATTTAAATTACGGCAATAGTGCTTGATGTTTCAAAAATCTATCCATTCTTTACAAAAGCTACTACTTTATGTGAACACATAAAGCGATCCAAATGGGATTAATGCAATAAAATACCAAAGTTGGAAGGAAATTAATGCCGCTTATTCTACGTTTTTCTAGAATCAACTTTATTCAGGATGTCTGTGAGCGGTTTTGTTCAAACAAAATACATCACACAACATTTCACACTAAAATCAAATTATTTCTGGCTATGCTATCCCACCGTACAGTTCCACCCCTTCAAGAAACATCTATAAAAGATAAACCTACATTGCTAGTCGAATTGTCTTGTTCTGACGAAAGGAGTCCAATTACCTTTATTCCGATTGCATTTTAATTATTGCTTTTATTCAACGGGGGGACAGCTGGCTTAAGTAAACTATCGCCACCGAAACATCATGTTACTAAGATAAAATCAATCGACGCCAAAGATATTCCATGTCAAAGTGGCAGCAGTTTTAAATTCTAGTATTCAAAAACCTTTATAACATTCATCTTAGGAATGTAGATGAATGATATAATCAAAAACCAGTAGTTTTTCAATGTTCGTATGAACCTTAACTCACTGATATCTCTCAGGGTAACAACCTCATATTGGCTATCGAATGTTGATGGATATTATTATGACATTGTGGTTATGTTGGGTAATTTTTCTCTACTTGCAAGCGAATGTAGATTTTCAATGCGCTGGAATGGTCTAGATAAAAAGAGGCGGCAGTTTTGATACAATACACAATCATTGTTTTGAGCTTATTTATGCTTACGGCATCTTTAAAGTTGTAGTTTTGTAGTGCATGTTGTTGGATTTGATGTTGATAACCAGGAGCGCATAAGCGAGAAAGTTCACTTGCTCTTTCTAAGTGTGAGCGTGTAATGCGACAGGTATATACTAAGAGCCTCTGTTTCCCAGTCTGGGGAAAAGGATAGGATATATCGGAGCGGCTCCGGTGCTCAAAAGTATCTGAACATGCACTAACGCCGCAGAGTGTTTCTATGAGATTTTTTTACGCGTTTTTATTGTTCATTACCATCACCACTTTATTTTCCGTTTTATAAAAAAGCAAATAAGACTATTATGCCAGAATAGCAGACATACATGCGTCTGCTACAAGATAATGACTCCACTATTTATACGCAGTTCGTCAATAATTTGGGAATGGTAATGACTTGATTGGTGCGACTGAATAATCGCATAGAACTATCCAGCAGTAGAAGCTGCTTCGATATTTGTGACCACCGTGGCCGGCGACAGTAGTGTTATCAAACCGCTATTAGAATGGAATTCGAAAGTACTGTTGACGTTGACACAACAGTGTATAAGTCAATCTAGGATATATGAATTCATAGTTTAACTGCAGAGACTTACAGACAATAGATTAATTAATCAGTCACTACATCTATACTCTGTTTGGTTTGGTGTTTAAAAAAAGGTAAACAATCTTGCAGTATTTTTTCATTGAAAAATGCATATAAATCCAAAATAGGTACCTAATGAATCAAAAACAATGTAAATCACTGTATTTCCTTGTTATATTATGTATATCTGCTAAAACTAATTTTCTACTCGTAGTTTTTAATAAAAAGATACTGCAAGATTTTTTACCTTTTTTTAACACGTTCGACGCCGGTGACACGCATATGTGACCGAAAAAACTGTACTCCTATGCCAGTGACACACATACGTGATCAAAGTAATCTTATTCCTATGCCACTATCATCAATCAAGTTCTCACTCCTATGCCAGTGGCATAAAAATACGAACGTTTTTGACACAGTGCTGTGTCGCCGGCATAGGAGTAGAATCTTTTCGGTCACACATGCGTGTCACTGGCATAGGAGTTCTATCAGATAATTTCGATCGGTATAGTATTAGCACTTAGTGAAACAGTACCGGAGGCGAACGTGTTAAACACCAAACCAAACGGAGTAGATAAACAACTCTTTTCTTGGTAAATGTTGTGTCATTTGTTGTGTCGTTATGTACTTTCGAATCCCGTTCTGATTCCAGTTTGATAATAAAACTTGTTTTTACAACGTCGGGTACCAGGAGCGCATGAACTCTAGAGTTTACTTCTTCTTGCTTTTGCCGAGCGTGAGCGTGTGGTGCGACTGCGCGGTCTGCTGCTTGCGGCGGTTGAACTCTATGGTCTCGTCTTCTATCTTCTTGCGCAGCTCTTCTAGACGCTTCTTCTCGTCGGTGTGGTCTTTCTTCAGCTTGTCGAATTTTGAGTGCAGCTGAAACAAAAATGGGAAGGTTGAATTACGAATTTGTACATCAGATTTGACTTGATGCACATTCATAGCTTTTCATCACACTTGCTGTCTAAGCGCGTCATTGCTTGCGGGCGTAGCGGGAGTAATAGAAAAGTGAAATTCCCTAGGGAGTAATAGAAATGTCAGTACGTCATTTAATAATATTGTCTTAAAACTTATTTTTTTGTCGGCAGTTGTGATGAAAAACATTGTATGCATCACGGTCGGTGAACGGAATACTAACTCGAGTCATAAAAGCCCTCCGCCTTCTAACACTCTCGTTAGTAATTCCGTACTTACCTCCCTTGATGCACAATGTACTATTCCTAGCCAAGTAGTCACACAAAACATCCCCGCCAGTCTACAAAAAATATACAGGACAACATCTGGCCTGCTACTGCGAACACCGAAGTTCGCAAATTTGGAATTTTGGAATTGCTGCAGATGTAGTCCAGGGGCCTATTTCTCGTAACTATTAGTTTACAAGTATATTAGTTATTAGTCCTAATATTTTCTGTTCCTCGAAAATAATTATTAGACTAGTAACTAATATACCGACAATATTAGGCTTATGATAAATTTGCGAAACAAAGCACTTGTAAAAGCGAATTCGACCAAAATTGACTCGCATATGGTTTATTATAAAGAATTACGTAAATATGTTAAAGGTGCAATTAAACGAGAAAAAATGGCTTATTTTACTTATTATGTTAACAATAATCTAAGCTCCCCAGCTAAAATGTGGGAAAATCTTAAACGTTCTTCGGCGTTTGGTAGTGGAAACGTAATCCAAATACCTGAACATCTAAACGACCCCTGTAAAATTAACGATTCCTTTTTAGATATACCAGGTGACGGCCATATTGATCCGGATACTTACAGTTATTTTATTAAAAACAGATTTGGAGACACCACATTTCAAATTAGTGAATGTAACGTGGCTCAAATTTCAAAAATAATTCGTAACATAAAAACGAATGCCTGTGGCCATGACATGATTACGATAGATATGATTCGTATGACTTTGCCGTATACACTGCCTATAATTGCGGCTATATTAAATAAGTCAATTTCCTCAAGTACATTCCCAGACACATGGAAGCTGGCCAGAGTTAAATGTCTACCAAAGAGTACCTCTGTAGAAACCTGTAAAGACTTAAGGCCGATAAGTATTCTGCCGACCATGTCAAAGATTCTCGAAAGACTGGTTTGCTCTCAGCTAACTGGCTACGTAGAACTTAATAAACTGTTACCAACCATTCAATCCGGGTTCCGCAGCGGATACAGTACGACTACCGCGTTAACTCATGTGACAGACGACATAATATCAGCTACTGACAAGGGTAAATGCAGTATATTAATTTTACTTGATTTTTCACGGGCTTTTGACTGTGTTAGCAAGGAATTATTAGTAGCAAAAATGGCCTATTACGGATTGTCATTGCAAGCACGGAAATGGTTTCTATCATATTTAACAGACCGTAAACAATATGTTCTTACTGAAAATGATCAGGGAAATGAGTTACGATCGTCTGTTGAATTGGTTAAAAGAGGTACACCTCAGGGTTCGATTCTCAGCCCGTTGTTGTTTGCTATGTATACTGCTGACCTTAGCAAACTACTCAAGTACTGTAGTATTCACCTATACGCCGATGATACCCAAGTATATTTTTCTTTTGACCCGCAAGACACAGAAAATGCTATAAAAAAAATTAATGAGGATCTAGATGTAATTTACAAATGGGCGTATTACAATAACCTAGTTCTTAACCCCACAAAATCAAAATACCTTATATTCGGTTCTAAAATACAGCGTAATCTAACAATTAGTCTTAATCCTAAGGTGGTTATTAACGGTAAAACTATTGACAGAGTAGATTCGGCCAAGAATCTTGGATTGATTATGGATAGCGATATGCGATATAATGATCACATAAATACAAAAATAAGAAATGCATTTTTTAGGTTAAAAATTTTATATGGTATTCGTAATTATCTAACAGAAGAAGTGAGGCAGATTTTGGTCGAGTCTCTCGTCCTGTCACAGTTTAACTACTGTGACACCGTATATGGGCCACGTCTGTTGGCCAAAACTACACAAGCAATTCAGAGGGTTCAGAATGCCTGTGCTCGATTTTGTTTTTCGGTCCCAAGGCGATCTCACATTACGCCGTTCCTTAACAAGAGGAAAATTCTGAAAATAACAGCGCGTAGAACGTTGCATATAGCTAGTCTGGTTCAAAATGTAGTTTTTAGTCAGAAACCAGAATATCTATTTAATAAGTTTCGGTGGATGAAAGACGTTCATGGTCGAAATACTCGCAGTAAGTTCCGAAACAAAATGAGCATTCCGCAATACAGAACTGCTGCCTATCGAGGTTCTTTTAAATACGCGGCGTCTAAGATCTGGAACGACCTGCCCCCACCTTTGCGAATTAATATGTCCCGTTCAACTTTTAAACGCAAATTGAGTCAAATATTACTAAATAATCAAATTGAGACAGAAGGTTTTAGTCAATCGGTGTGTGCTATCTTAACTCTTTAGCTCTCTCTAGTGAGCAACGTCTAAAGACCTTGAGCTACTCGTTTTAATTAAGGGTATTCTCTCATAAAAGCCATAAACTTCACTCGTGTTCAAAGCCCCAGTTGTATTAATTGGTTAGCGCCCAAAACGAAAATAATTTTGATACCGTGTGACACATACTGCCTTTCGCACCACCTATGAGAAAAATAAAATTGTTGCGATTTATTTTCATATTTCATTGTTATTTCTTAGGCTTGTATTAGAAAGTCCTTGAACCTTCCCTCCTAGTAGGGAAGAAAAAGATCCATACTCGAATAGGTGGTGTGAAAAATAAAATTGTTAATTGGATTAATTATTTACTTATTTAGTGCCTAGCTGTTATGGGCCTCTACCCGCATATCTGTCAATGTTGCTTAGTGTAAGAGGGGCGGCCTGAAAACCAGCGTTGTGTAGTTGTCTGTTTATTCGGTGACTGACACAACATATGCTGAGTCCGCTCCTTTTGTCACATTCAATGTGTAAAGTAGGTTAAGTATGGTTCGTGAAATATAAATTGGTAACTTTCTACCTACATTATAGTTAAAATAAACATTCAATTTATATTTCTCGGATATATAATGTATATTTTTCTCACACTTGTCCATGTAGTTACTGACAATAGTTCCAATAAACTAATGTAATGTTTTCTGCATGCGGGTGTGATTAAATGTGTGATTGTGGTGCTGTTATTTTTTTTAGTTGTGGCAATAAATACTTTCTTATTCTTATTCTTATTCTTATTCTTAATATTGGTAAACTAATAAAAAATATTAGTCCAGCTTGGCTGATTGGGGTATTACCCATGCCTTAATTATATATTTAAAAAAAATCATTGGCGGTAAAGAGCAAATTTTTTGTTAAGTTAAAATCAAATATCTAAATTTATTAAGAATGGATATGAAGTTGCTGGTTTTGGGGAATATATTGGAAGCCAGAGATATTTTATTTGGAAGCTTTTCGGATATGTTAACCTAAATAGATAAACGTAAAAATGGAAGGAAATAACAATTTTAATGATTTCTCATCCGAATCCGTCCATATTTTATAATTTTCTTTGGTTAACTGTAAAAGTAACACGCTAATAGTTTGGACTAATATTTTTTACCAAGCTTCGGCGACTAATTTATTTCAATTTCAATTTCAATTTATTTATTTTTCTTACAATTAAATAAATTGAAATTGAAATAAATTAGTCGCCGAAGCTTGGTAAAAAATAGCTTTATGAGTGTATTTTACAAGTGTAGATATTTTTCTTTGTATTCGAGAAACCAAAACCAAATTAGGACTAATAATATTAGTTAATATTTATTAGTTGGTAACTAATAACTAATATTTTATTAGAGTGGCTTCGAGAAACGCTAATTTGTAAACTTGTAAAAAATATTAGCCCATGGACTAATATTACTAGTCTAATAAGGTACGAGAAATAGGCCCCAGGTGGTACAGTGTTACCTCTCTCTCCGCGTCCTTGAGTTCTGCTTCCTTCTCCTTGACCCGCTGCAGGAACATCTGCCGCATCTTCTGCTGCAGCTGTAGTCCAGGTGGTACAGTGTTACCTCTCTCTCCGCGTCCTTGAGTTCTGCTTCCTTCTCCTTGACCCGCTGCACGAACATCTGTCGCATCTCCTTCTGCTGCAGCTGTAGTCCAGGTGGTACAGTGTTACCTCTCTCTCTGCGTCCTTGAGTTCTGCTTCCTTCTCCTTGACCCGCTGCACGAACATCTGCCGCATCTTCTGCTGCAGCTGTAGTCCAGGTGGTACAGTGTTACCTCTCTCTCCTTCTCCTTGAGTTCTGCTTCCTTCTCCTTGACCCGCTGCAGGAACATCTGCCGCATCTCCTTCTGCTGCAGCTGTAGTCCAGGTGGTACAGTGTTACCTCTCTCTCCTTCTCCTTGAGTTCTGCTTCCTTCTCCTTGACCCGCTGCAGGAACATCTGCCGCATCTTCTGCTGCAGCTGTAGTCCAGGTGGTACAGTGTTACCTCTCTCTCTGCGTCCTTGAGTTCTGCTTCCTTCTCCTTGACCCGCTGCAGGAACATCTGCCGCATCTTCTGCTGCAGCTGTAGTCCAGGTGGTACAGTGTTACCTCTCTCTCCTTCTCCTTGAGTTCTGCTTCCTTCTCCTTGACCCGCTGCAGGAACATCTGCCGCATCTTCTGCTGCAGCTGTAGTCCAGGTGGTACAGTGTTACCTCTCTCTCCTTCTCCTTGAGTTCTGCTTCCTTCTCCTTGACCCGCTGCAGGAACATCTGCCGCATCTTCTGCTGCAGCTGTAGTCCAGGTGGTACAGTGTTACCTCTCTCTCCTTCTCCTTGAGTTCTGCTTCCTTCTCCTTGACCCGCTGCAGGAACATCTGCCGCATCTTCTGCTGCAGCTGTAGTCCAGGTGGTACAGTGTTACCTCTCTCTCCTTCTCCTTGAGTTCTGCTTCCTTCTCCTTGACCCGCTGCAGGAACATCTGCCGCATCTTCTGCTGCAGCTGTAGTCCAGGTGGTACAGTGTTACCTCTCTCTCCTTCTCCTTGAGTTCTGCTTCCTTCTCCTTGACCCGCTGCAGGAACATCTGCCGCATCTTCTGCTGCAGCTGTAGTCCAGGTGGTACAGTGTTACCTCTCTCTCCTTCTCCTTGAGTTCTGCTTCCTTCTCCTTGACCCGCTGCACGAACATCTGCCGCATCTTCTGCTGCAGCTGTAGTCCAGGTGGTACAGTGTTACCTCTCTCTCCTTCTCCTTGAGTTCTGCTTCCTTCTCCTTGACCCGCTGCAGGAACATCTGCCGCATCTTCTGCTGCAGCTGTAGTCCAGGTGGTACAGTGTTACCTCTCTCTCCTTCTCCTTGAGTTCTGCTTCCTTCTCCTTGCCCCGCTGCAGGAACATCTGCCGCATCTTCTGCTGCAGCTGTAGTCCAGGTGGTACAGTGTTACCTCTCTCTCCGCGTCCTTGAGTTCTGCTTCCTTCTCCTTGACCCGCTGCACGAACATCTGTCGCATCTCCTTCTGCTGCAGCTGTAGTCCAGGTGGTACAGTGTTACCTCTCTCTCTGCGTCCTTGAGTTCTGCTTCCTTCTCCTTGACCCGCTGCACGAACATCTGCCGCATCTTCTGCTGCAGCTGTAGTCCAGGTGGTACAGTGTTACCTCTCTCTCCTTCTCCTTGAGTTCTGCTTCCTTCTCCTTGACCCGCTGCAGGAACATCTGCCGCATCTTCTGCTGCAGCTGTAGTCCAGGTGGTACAGTGTTACCTCTCTCTCCTTCTCCTTGAGTTCTGCTTCCTTCTCCTTGACCCGCTGCAGGAACATCTGCCGCATCTTCTGCTGCAGCTGTAGTCTAGGTGGTACAGTGTTACCTCTCTCTCCTTCTCCTTGAGTTCTGCTTCCTTCTCCTTGACCCGCTGCAGGAACATCTGCCGCATCTCCTTCTGCTGCAGCTGTAGTCCAGGTGGTACAGTGTTACCTCTCTCTCCTTCTCCTTGAGTTCTGCTTCCTTCTCCTTGACCCGCTGCAGGAACATCTGCCGCATCTTCTGCTGCAGCTGTAGTCCAGGTGGTACAGTGTTACCTCTCTCTCCGCGTCCTTGAGTTCTGCTTCCTTCTCCTTGACCCGCTGCACGAACATCTGTCGCATCTCCTTCTGCTGCAGCTGTAGTCCAGGTGGTACAGTGTTACCTCTCTCTCTGCGTCCTTGAGTTCTGCTTCCTTCTCCTTGACCCGCTGCACGAACATCTGCCGCATCTTCTGCTGCAGCTGTAGTCCAGGTGGTACAGTGTTACCTCTCTCTCCTTCTCCTTGAGTTCTGCTTCCTTCTCCTTGACCCGCTGCAGGAACATCTGCCGCATCTTCTGCTGCAGCTGTAGTCCAGGTGGTACAGTGTTACCTCTCTCTCCTTCTCCTTGAGTTCTGCTTCCTTCTCCTTGACCCGCTGCAGGAACATCTGCCGCATCTTCTGCTGCAGCTGTAGTCCAGGTGGTACAGTGTTACCTCTCTCTCCTTCTCCTTGAGTTCTGCTTCCTTCTCCTTGACCCGCTGCAGGAACATCTGCCGCATCTTCTGCTGCAGCTGTAGTCCAGGTGGTACAGTGTTACCTCTCTCTCCTTCTCCTTGAGTTCTGCTTCCTTCTCCTTGACCCGCTGCAGGAACATCTGCCGCATCTTCTGCTGCAGCTGTAGTCCAGGTGGTACAGTGTTACCTCTCTCTCCGCGTCCTTGAGTTCTGCTTCCTTCTCCTTGACCCGCTGCAGGAACATCTGCCGCATCTTCTGCTGCAGCTGTAGTCCAGGTGGTACAGTGTTACCTCTCTCTCCGCGTCCTTGAGTTCTGCTTCCTTCTCCTTGACCCGCTGCAGGAACATCTGCCGCATCTTCTGCTGCAGCTGTAGTCCAGGTGGTACAGTGTTACCTCTCTCTCCGCGTCCTTGAGTTCTGCTTCCTTCTCCTTGACCCGCTGCAGGAACATCTGTCGCATCTTCTGCTGCAGCTGTAGTCCAGGTGGTACAGTGTTACCTCTCTCTCCGCGTCCTTGAGTTCTGCTTCCTTCTCCTTGACCCGCTGCACGAACATCTGTCGCATCTTCTGCTGCAGCTGTAGTCCAGGTGGTACAGTGTTACCTCTCTCTCCGCGTCCTTGAGTTCTGCTTCCTTCTCCTTGACCCGCTGCAGGAACATCTGTCGCATCTTCTGCTGCAGCTGTAGTCCAGGTGGTACAGTGTTACCTCTCTCTCCGCGTCCTTGAGTTCTGCTTCCTTCTCCTTGACCCGCTGCAGGAACATCTGCCGCATCTTCTGCTGCAGCTGTAGTCCAGGTGGTACAGTGTTACCTCTCTCTCTGCGTCCTTGAGTTCTGCTTCCTTCTCCTTGACCCGCTGCAGGAACATCTGTCGCATCTTCTGCTGCAGCTGTAGTCCAGGTGGTACAGTGTTACCTCTCTCTCCGCGTCCTTGAGTTCTGCTTCCTTCTCCTTGACCCGCTGCACGAACATCTGTCGCATCTTCTGCTGCAGCTGTAGTCCAGGTGGTACAGTGTTACCTCTCTCTCTGCGTCCTTGAGTTCTGCTTCCTTCTCCTTGACCCGCTGCAGGAACATCTGTCGCATCTTCTGCTGCAGCTGTAGTCCAGGTGGTACAGTGTTACCTCTCTCTCCGCGTCCTTGAGTTCTGCTTCCTTCTCCTTGACCCGCTGCACGAACATCTGTCGCATCTCGTCCTCCTTTTGCTGCAGCTCTGCCAGGTGTGCGCTGCGCTTCTGTTCGAAGGTCTGCTGGAACGACACCTGGAACACACGAGAGATGATATCATTGCTCTCCATATTTGCTGCGTCCAACAGGGTTACGATTTTAGGGCCTGGAGGCACATTTAAAGCCTTCAAACGCATACGAGCCCCGATGCAGTGGAGTTCGTCTAGTTCGAAACAATTTTTACAAATTTTTGAATATTTTAAAAATGATCACATTATGCTAATGATAAATTGTATGAACGTTAGTCATGGTTAATGTACTACATTTCAAGAGACACAACAATCTGAAATACGCTTTTGTTGTTTAATAAATCGATTTTAACAAACCAGTGTCTAAATTATATTTTCGTTCGCCACCGCACGATGGATTATTTTGGCTATTTTGCGGACATGCTGTGTTTATCTTCCAGATCGATTAGAATTGTTGAAAAAAAGCATCCTTCTTAACGATATTTTTTTATTATATTTATTTTTGGAGATATTAATTATTTAGTCAAACTCCAAAAATCGACCCTCCAAAACCATAGAAATGACCAAACTCCTTTTGTACATAATATTTAAAGTTCATTGCAACACAGTTCTTTGCACGCATCATTTACTATGAATTAATCAAAAAATCAGCAAAAAAAGAACATTATTTTGAGGGTTATTTAATAATTTCTGTTATATGACAAATATTTTTTTTCTTCAAAGTTTATTGAAATTAGCATTTTATTTTTTTGGCATCCTGTTAAGCTTAACATGAGGTATCATCACAAAAAAAACGAAACACATATAACGCGGAACCTTCCAGTTACGATTTTTTAATTTTCGGACCAGGGTTGTCACTTCCTATTCAAAATAAAATGATTGTGCCTCCACAATAGGTATTAATACCGTTTCGATATTAATAGACGTTTCGTGAACAATTGTCATGAGTAACAAGTTTTTATTGCTGGGTCACGTTTTATAAAGTTACAATTTACAATTTCGCTGTTTGCCTCTCTTTCTAGCCAATAGCAGCGAAATTGTAAATTGTAACTTTATAAAACGCGACCCTGGTTTATTTTATATTTCGTTGTTTTTGCGTGTTTGATGGGAAATTAACTATAAGTTTATTGATTTAAACTTTCACGATTATCACTCATATTTTAAAGACAAGACAAACGGGTCTTAATCGGTTTTTAAAATTTAACTATAAGTTGTCTTGTAGTTTTTCACTGTGACACATTATTTATATTATTAGTGTTATACAAATGTATAGGTGATGCGTATTTGTTCAGTGATTTTGATTTGGTATGTTGTAAATTTGAACTTTTGGCTCATTTAAATTAAGTGCACAGTATTAGTTTGCCTCTCACTTTATTTTTGTTTTGTATATTCTTTTATATATTATCAAGGGTTAGCTGGAAGAGATCCCAGTGAGGGATAAGAGCTGTGTTCGCCTTTGTACACATTCTTAAATTTACTGTTGTTTTGTGGCAATATCCGGCACTTTTCAGCCTCCGGAAGTGTCCGATATTATGTTAGGAGATGAAGCTACTACGCTGACGACGCTAGACTCTGCTACTGTGTTGATGTTGTTCATCCAAATGCAGGAACATCAAATGACGGAAATACGGCTCGCACGGCTTTATCAAATAAGCATAGCAAAATATTTGCAGAAATTTTGGGTATTGAGCAATGGCTCCTCGACGAAGTTCACTGCCAATAGGAATGTTGTCGGAACAGGCTGGTGAATCACGGAATAAATTTTGGCGATACGACCGTGAACACCACACGAGAAAATTAGATCGGAAAACAACAATACTCGACCTATTCCACCGCGCCTTAGAGTCTTCTGACCCCCTCCTTTCGCATGTGTCAACAACTCAACAAAAGACGAAAAAACGGTTAGCCCTACCCGGAAATGCGTTGTCGTTACTAAGCCCAACAAGTGACAATGTAATTATTCATGACTACTTGCACGAAACTGCCTCGAAAGACATTGCAATGAGCTCAGAAGAAATTAATTTACAGAGTGACAACGAAGATGAAGATATATAAATCAGCAGTGGACGACTTTTGGCTAATACTGATGATGATGATGAAATAAATTAAAAATTATTTAAGTATGCATCTTCATAGTTCTTCCTTAAAGTAGCTACAAACGATTTTTGCACATTCTTATTCGTCACTCACACTTCACCAATTTTCATCTTGTTAAAATTAAATTGTCTAAACGAGATACGTACATTTTGATTGAGTTGTCGAATTATTTTTCAATTTTTGCGAATTACCCTTAACATGTGCCGTTTTACATAATAGACAACCCTATTACCATAGGAAATTATGAAAACCTTAGAAATGACTTATCTCCAAGGTTCTGTAATATTAATACGTGATTTTTTAAAGTGTTATTAAGAGCCATATTCTGCACTACTCTACCGTAAAACCTAACGCTACACTGAAGAAACGACCGAGAAAAAAAAAGATGTGTAATATTTAGGAAAACTTTAATTACTCTAAGTTTTGAGTAGCTATAGCTGTGTTTGCATTTAATTTATGTATGTTTTTTAATACGTAACTGGTTCCACAAAAAAGTGCGGATTCAATTCCTTTAGTTTAATAATTAAAAATAACTAAAGTTTTCATGACGTCATTGACGTCGTGCAATATTAATTTATATCTCCAAAACCAGCCGCATAAAAAATGTGGTATTGACGCTCATTTTTGTATTTTAATAAGGCCTACCGTTTTAGCCCCTAAGGGCGTTTACTATACAGCGTGTCCGCAAAAGAGCGAAAATAATCTACTGTGCACCGTAATTCCGCGCTTATAAGCTTGAAGCAAAATTCGCAGTGCATCAGGTGTACCACGTCGTCTATAATATTAATGGCGTTCTTTACATTCATTGATTATTTACAAAATTAAACATTGTGGAAAAAATTTAAAAAAATGACTCTCGTAAAATAGTTTTTTTTTATTCTGATTTATTAAGTCCAAATATTTTATACTCAAAGAAACTACTTTAGTACTACTATTGAATAGTGGAGGTTTTGTCTCTAAACCTTTTCCCCCGGATGAACGGGATAATCTCGAAAAACTGTCTAACTGGACGAGAACATATGCATCGGGGCTCGTATTCCATAAAGACAGCTGGATGCTTAGCCAAGTTGTCAATCGCTAGCGCTTCGTAGCGTATCGTAGTTTTCCCTCTCTGTCACTCTTTCATATTAATGCGACAAAGACAGTTAGCTGCCTTTCGGTTACGATTGACGATTAAGCGTTAGCGATTGGCAACTTGTCTAAGCACCCTGGGGCACAATCCAACTAGAGAAACCGGCGCTGCGCAGCACAACATCACTCGTAGTGGCATGTACCAGGGCAATATGCAACGAGTGGAGCATATTGCCCTGCATGGACTAACCGCTTTGATATCAGCGTCGACATCGCTGAAAACCCATTTTGCTGCGAAAGGCAGTAACAGCTCCCAAGGAGACTTGCCTTCAGCATCAATGTCGCATAAACTCATCTATCTTGTACCGGCGATGAAAGCGGATGTTAGTCTGTACAGGCAACTTTACCAGGGCGACATGAAACAGGTGGAGGCTACTAACCGGCTTATCAGCGTCACACCGCAAAAGCCTATCTGCTGCAAACTGCGCCTACTGTCCTGCTAGCGAACTTCAAAATTCGTAAATTTCGAGGATTTGTCTCGTGTCAATCCACCCAAAGCGCCATCATATTCGAAACTTGCGGATTTAGAAGTTCGTGGTAGGGCCACAGCGGCGATGTACCAGGGCGACATAAAACAGGAAGAGCTACTAACCGGTTTATTATATATCAGCGTCAACGTCACTGTAGCCCATCTGCTGCAAACAGCGCCGGCAGTACAGGGCTGCTAGCGAACTTCAAACTTCGTAAATTACGATGATTTGTCTCTGTCAATCCAACCAAGGCGCCATCAGAATCATAGAGACACATCTTCGAAATTTGCGGACTTAGAAGTTCATGGTTGGGCCACAGCGGCGATGTACCAGGGCGACATGAAGCAGGAAGAGGCTACTAACCGGCTTATTATCAGCGTCGACATCGCTAAAGCCCATCTGCTGCAAACAGCGCCGGCAGTACAGGGCTGCTAGCGAACTTCAAACTTCGTAAATTACGATGATTTGTCTCTGTCAATCCACCCAGAGACGCATCTTCGAAAGCGGATATAGAAGTTCATGGTACGGCCGCAGAGACGATGTACCAGGGCGACATGAAGCAGGAAGAGGCTACTAACCGGCTTATTACCAGCGTCGACATCGCTAAAGCCCATCTGCTGCAAGCGGCGCCGGTAGTACAGGCCTGCTAGCGAACTTCAAAATTCGTAAATTTCGAGGATTTGTCTCTGTCAATCCACCCAAAGCGCCATCAGAGTGATAGAGATATTCGAAACTTGCGGATTTAGAAGTTCGTGGTACGGCCGCAGAGACGATGTACCAGGTCGACATGAAGCAGGAAGAGGCTACTAACCGGCTTATTATCAGCGTCAACGTCACTGAAGCCCATCTGCTGCAAACAGTGCCGGCAGTACAGGGCTGCTAGCGAACTTCAAACTTCATAAATTACGATGATTTGTCTCTGTCAATCCACCCAAAGCGCCATCAGGATGATAGAGAGAAATATTCAAAACTTGCGGATTTAGAAGTTCATGGTACGGCCGCAGAGACGATGTACCAGGGCGACATAAAACAGGAAGAGCTACTAACCGGTTTATTATCAGCATCCCAGTACAGGCCTGCTAGCAAACTTCAAAAAACGTAAATTTCGAGGATTTGTGTTGTGGATTCGAAACTTGCGGATTTAGATGTACCAGGGCGACATGAAGCAGGAAGAGGCTACTAACCGGCTTATTATCAGCGTCGACATCGCTAAAGCCCATCTGCTGCAAACAGCGCCGGCAGTACAGGGCTGCTAGCGAACTTCAAACTTCGTAAATTACGATGATTTGTCTCTGTCAATCCACCCAGAGACACATCTTCGAAAGCGGATATAGAAGTTCATGGTACGGCCGCAGAGACGATGTACCAGGGCGACATGAAACAGGAAGAGGCTACTAACCGGCTTATTATCAGCGTCGACATCGCTAAAGCCCATCTGCTGCAAGCGGCGGCAGTACAGGACTGCTAGCGAACTTCAAACTTCGTAAATTACGATGATTTGTCTCTGTCAATTCAACCAAGGGGCCATCAGAGTGATAGAGACACATCTTCGAAATTTGCGGATATAGAAGGTACGGCCGCAGAGACGATGTACCAGGGCGACATGAAGCAGGAAGAGGCTACTAACCGGCTTATTATCAGCGTCGACATCGCTAAAGCCCATCTGCTGCAAGCGTCGGCGGCGATACAACTCGTAGTGCCGCGCGTGAGTCTTCTCGCGCATGTCCTCCATATTCGTGCGGATCAACATTTCTCGGAGCTTCACGAAGTCGCAGTGGGACTCGTTCTCCACTGGAATGTAGATATGCAATTTTAGAAGATTGGACAGTGGTGAAATTAAATCCTTTTTCATCACACTTGCTGTCTAAGCGCGCCATTGCTTGCGCGCGTAGCGGGAGTAATAGAAAAGTGAAATTCCCTAGGGAGTAATAGAAATGTCAGTACGTCATTGAATAATGTTATTTCTTAAAACTTATTTTTTGTCGGCAAGTGTGATGAAAAACATTCTATGCATCACGGTCGGTAAGCGGAATACTAACACTCTCGTTAGTAATTCCGTACTTACCTCCCTTGATGCACAATGTACTATTACATGTGCTCGTAGCTGTTATTTAATACCTGTTAAAGTTAAGGCTTTGATATTGTTATGCTAAAGTTGAGTAAGCGGTTACGGATCAGTGCTTGAACATACGACATGTTAAGATTTTTAGGATTTACCGAAAGGGACAACGATACTAATTATCGGCTTGCTAAGTTAGGAGGCGTTTATGACTAAGGGGGTACGTCTAAAATCCGTATTCTGTCGATAGTATAATTGTTATATTCTAAGATAGCGGGTAGCTTTTACTTTTGTATGTGTGCGTAGTCGAAGACTGGAATAAAAACGGAACGTATCGTTGTTCTCCAATGAAATTTTGTTTTTAAACTGTCTTCTACCGATTTCTCCAAGATCCCATCATCAGACCCCGAGTTGGTGCCAACAGGACCATCTGGGAGTTTTACCCGTTTGATTAAATATTAAACTCAGGTTCAGTAGAATTGAAAACCTCCTTTATTGAAGCCGGTTAAAAATAGGACTCACCTTGCACGGTTCCCCACAGGTATTGCCTCGCCCTAACAGTCTTATTCCCAATCTTGACCGTTGATCCGTAGCCCCATGACGGCGAAGGGTATATACGAGTTTATGGACCCATTCCCTTCAGTCTTATAGATCCTATAATGCCAGTAATAAAATTTCAAAAAGCTGCTACCCCTTGTATTTCCGGATAAATACCGCCTTCAAACCTTCAAGAAACTAGCGTACTCATCTAAAAGGTCGAAAGCATTTGTGATCCAGCGGATGTTGCAGGTATTCATAGACGGCCGTAGTTGCTTACCATAAGACGATTACTCTGCTCGTTTGCATCCAAATTGTAAAAATATATGATATCTCACCTTGAACAGTTCCCCACGGATACTGCCTCGCTCTAACAGTCTTATTCCCAATCTTGACCATATCCGTAGCCCCACGATGGCGAAGGGTATATGCGAAGTTCATGGACCCATTCCCTTCAGGTATATACATACGCCAGTCTTATAGATCCTATAAAGCCAGTAATAAAATTTCAAAAAGCTGCTACCCCTTGTATTTCCGGATAAATACTGCCTTCAAACCTTCAAGAAACGAGCGTACTCATCTGAAAGGTCGAAAGCACTTGTGATCCAGCTGATGTAGCAGGTATTCTCATAGACGGCCGTAGTTGCTTACCATAAGATTACTCTGTTCGTTTGCATCCAAATTGTAAAAATATATGATATCTCACCTTGAACAGTTCCCCACGGGTACTGCCTCGCTCTAACGGTCTTATTCCCAATCTTGACCATATCCGTGGAGCCCACGACGGCGAAGGGTATATGTGAGTTCATGGACCCGTTGACCTCAGCAACGGACTCATCGTCGGTGGGAAACGCGTAGATTTCCACGCCGTTAGCTTGGAGCTCTTGCATTATCTTTGACTGGAAACAAGTTAATCTAAAATTATTTTTTTAGTACAGATGGTGCCTTTTTCAGGCTCTAGTGAGAGAAGTGGGTCATTTTACGTCAGGTCCAAAACTTGGGAGGGCCATCTGTACTAAAAAACGTCGTACGAGAGACGTGCAAAAAGGAAATTCGTATATCGGCCGTGTTTTAAAACATCGCCACTCGTTTCGGATTTCATGTTTTACACAATTGGGTCATAATGTATTATTTTAGTACAGATGGTGCCTTTTTTACGCGCTAGTGCGAGAAGTGGCTCATTTTACGTCAGGTTCAAAACTTCGGAGGACCATCTGTACTGAAATATTTTTTTGATAGAAGATTTTATGGCATACTGTACTTTTTATGTCATTTTTGTTAAGTTTTCAACCTTACATATACTACATGTAAGAAAAAGATGCAAATATGTGCAATCACTCTTACCCGAACATTTCTCAAAAAGATTGTACATTTGGATGACGTTTTCGATTTTGATAAGAGTCGGTAGGCTGGTAGAGTCCATGATGCTGACCAAGATGCACCACATTTCTCAAAATATCTGTATGAAACGTTCCTTTTTCGTTACCAAAAATGTATAGGAACTCGGTAACAAAAAACTAAGTCCAATTTCCTCACTGTTTCTTCCAATCTCAAAATTATGTTGTATAGTTATAGTTATGGGTAATCCATAATATTTTGTACATCCCTGGTCAGAACGATAATATAAACTGCTATTACTAGTCTAGCAGGGTTAACGCGCTAAAAAAGTAGGGATGCTCCGGATACAACTAAAGTAAAAGTCTATTTAAAAAAAAACAGACATTTGGTAATGGTAATACTAATAAATATACATACTGCTAATAGCAAAATGTTGTAATCACTGCCGGAAACGCTTTTAAATTAATGCACATTAATATACGGAAATAGAATATTATTTTTTGCAGGTTTCCGTACATTGAGCAGTGAGCACTGGCCTCCAACGAAACGACTAGTGTAAGGTGAAAACAGTCGTATTTATTTTATTACGGCTAAAAGTTCTACGCACGCATCAACTGTATAGGTACTACTTGTAAACAAGAGTTCACTAATATTTTTTCCTAGACTTTTAGAGCAAAATATGTACAATAATTTATTCAAGACATTCGCCCTTGGTACTGTTTTATTACCTAAGTGCTAATGCTATACCGATCGAAATTATCTTATTAAAACTCCTATGCCAGTGACACGCATCTGTGACCAGAAAGATAGAACTCCTATGCCGGCAACACAACACTTGTGTCAAAAATGTTCGTATTTCTATGCCACATAGGAGTAAGAACTTGATTTATGCTAGTATCACAGGAATAAGGTTATTTTGGTCACGTATGTGTGTCCCTGGCATAGGAGCCCGAATTTTTTGATCACACACACTGTGTCACCGGCGTCGAACGTGTAAAGAGATCAATGTTCATACCTTGAACTTCTGCAGCTCGGTCTTGGTGATGGTGGTCTTGGGTATGTGGATGATGGGGATGATGTTGACCTTCGTGTCCAGCTTCTTACACACACCAGATCGATGGACTTCAGAATAAGCTTATTTTGGTCACGTATCTGTGACTGGCATAGGAGCCCGAAAATTTTGATCACAGACGCTGTGTCACCGGCGTCGAACGTGTTAATAAACTAAACAATAAAGACCGTAAAGTTTCAAAGAGTATGTTCATACCTTGAACTTCTGCAGCTCGGTCTTGGAGATGGTGTCTGCCTTGGCGATGATGGGGATGATGTTGACCTTCGTGTCCAGCTTCTTCATGCACACCAGATCGATAGACTTCAGTCCGTGGCCTGCCGAACGACAATCATTACATCATTACCCTATTTGTACGACACATGACAGTAAGAATACATTTCGTCGGCTCTTAGCAAACTCGTATGTGGTTATTGAGTTAGAAATGAGATAAGAGCTTTATTTCAAGTAGGTATTTGTTATGTAGTGAGTTTTGATTGTCAACCGACGAAATGTATTGTTGATTTGTCACCACTCCAACTCTCCCCGCGGGTGTCGTAAGAGCTCAGTTGACTCTTACGACGGATTGAAGTCGCTGACCATTCGTGGATAGAAGATTGATGGGCATTTTCATTTCTAGGGACACCCAATTAGCGTGAGATTAAAAAAGCATAACTTCAGTCAGGTTTGTAACGACAATTAAGTATAAAATCTACATGAATTTAAACTTGATTGGTGTTTTTATATTTTTATATAGCTTAAAATTAACACCAAAATTTTGTTTTTATTAATATTAAATCCTTAATTGTCGTTACAAACCTGACTGCAGTTAAGCTTTTTTAATCTCACGCTAATTCAGTGTCACTAAAAGTGAAAATGCCCTGTGATCGCCAATAAAATGTATGTAGGTTGATGATGTAATGTGTGTAGGTTATTTGTGAAGTGATTAATGGTAATATCATTCGTTTTGAGCCCATGTCGAACCAGCGACTTAAAAAATTACAAGCTTCTCCGCCTTCGTAGCTTAATGATAATGACCCTTCCTACGAAACTGGAGGACCCGAGTTCAAATTCTGGTATTGTATAATGAAAAGTCCTGAGTTCATCATTATCGTCATTTCAGCCATTTATGCACTGCCGAGCATAGGCCTCTCTTCTAGTACGCCACTCATCTCGGTCCTGAGCCAATCTAACCCAGAAGTGTCCCTCAATCTTGCGAATGTCGTCGACCCTACCCAACAAGCCAACGTACGCCCAGGGGCTCTTTAAGGTCTCTGCCCACTAGGACGTTCTGGCGCCGGCCAACACCGTCTCATACTTTTTAATACAAATAATAGTTTTTTATCTGATACGTTCATGCAACGGTCATGGTATGGTACGGTCTAGTGGGCAGAGATCTTTAATCCGAAATATGCCACCAATGAGTCACTGGTATTTATTTTTATGTCTTTGTTTATTTAAGTATGTTTATCGTCAAGTATCTAATGCAATAGCTTAGTTTGGGGCTAGGTTGATTTAACTATTTTATCTTCGAATATTGATTTATTAGAAATTACAGTAGTCATAGTCACATCTAAAATTTCGTAACGCACCTATCACAAACACAAAAGTCGAAATTGTTATCATATTTTAAAGTACACCTGTAGTGTTTTATCAATGCGTTTTCTACAAAATTTCACAAGAGCCAAGTACCTACGTTAGCATGCAATTCGTTATTGTTTACTTCGCAAGCAAGCGATTATCTTCCAGAGACGATCGACTAATACAGACTGCTTTTATATCATTTATGACAATCATCTTTGATCTATGATGAACTATGAATACAAACAACAACAATAATATCCTCCCGAGTCCCAGGTGCCTTCTAAAAGAACAAAATGGCGTTCATCATTAAGTCCTGGGTAATAAAATTTAAAGGTCGTTCAATCACAATGTAAACATTAATTCCATGACGTCAGGACTTAACAATGGTCGCCATTTTTTGTTCTTTAAAACGCCACCTCGGTCTTTCTGACTAAAATATTTTAAAAGGCCCGGGCCTTAGGAGGATAATCATAGGTATCATATCATAATCATAATTTGAGCATCATTAAATCGCGCATCACTGCCCGCCTTTTTCAATTACTAATATTACTATGTATTTAGATAATTACTACGCATAATTTGTATACAAGAAACAGATAAAAAGTAGTGCATAGTTAACAATATTCGAAGGACTATTTCATAAATAACAGTGATCCTGCACATCCTGTGCTTGAAAACCGCTCAAGGCTACCAGTCTCTTTTCAATTATATGACCGATTGACGATGTAAAAAGAGATGGGTAGCGGCGCGAAAGCCGCGAATTGCTGTCAAACAAGATGTGGTGAGCCTGCCTGCGACCACTGGGTGAAAATATGAGTGATAATCGTGTAAGTTTAAATCAATATAAGATGTGCTAGGGCCGCGGGCTCGCAACCGTCAAAATATGATAATTGACAGTCTAATATTTACTTATCTCTGCTCCGCTAGAAATCAACGCGGTATTTTACCGTTAGATGTGTCAAACGCATACTGAATACATATGGTAAGTAATGGGCCAGTGTCAAGGACATGATCGTAAATATACGTTTAGTGGGCAAGTGGGCGGGAGAAAGTAATACAATACGTGACGTGAAACTGAGCACGATTATAATATTGTTATATTTGTTATACTGAAGGGTTTTTATTTATATTTCTTTTGTGCAAACATACAGGCATAATAAACAGCCATCAGTCTTTCTCCTGCAATACTAGAAGTGTTCAATGGTAAAATGTCCCTTTTATTGGCGACACAGTGTATCATTTTTGACCGTAGTCAGTGGCGATTACACTTATCGGAAAAACGTATAGTATTATCACATGGTCAGAAGGCAAGAGACCCTTATGGCAGTATTAAACACTGCGGATTTACAATCGTTTGTATGAAAAAGGTTAATATTTTGAATAAAAACCAATAAAATTAAAAAATGTAGTGAATGTGTTATAAACAGAATAGTTAATGCCTGGAATTATTGACCCTCTGAAGTTGTGAACGCAAATAGTGTTAACCAGTCCAAGAAATAGACAACATCAATAACAATGTGCACTGTTCAATGTGAACTCTGATTTAGACGTATCAGCAACAGGCCCCTGTCTAACATTTTAGAACAGATATGCCCTTACAAGGATTGGAGGATTAGAACCTGGGACCTCTGGCTTACGACGGCAGTACTACCGGCAACAAAGACTGTGTGAGATAGACAAAAAGACATTTCAAATTTGAACCCAAGTAGAGAAGTTTGTTATTAGCAGAGATCGGACAAATGTGCGTCATTGTTCGCAATAATAAGGACATTACTCCAAAATTGATTAAATAATTAATCATTTAATAATTATCAAAAAATTACCTGTTTGACACTGGTCTATGGAAAATTTCGTAAATAATCATCTTAAAGCTTCGACATAAAGTTTCAGAAAATTATTCATTTAGTTATTCATTTATTCAACTTTGTAGTCATGTCCATATTATTGCGAACAATGACGCACATGTGTCCGATCTCTGGTTATTAGAGAGTTAAATAACTTATAGTATACTGACCAGTGGGACAGATGAAGTAAAGGCACACATGCAGTCGTGAGTCATGGTACGATGGCAAGGATCGCTTGATTTTCAGCTCCTCCTGAAGATATGCTTCAAACTGAGCGTCGAGGTGGTCCACCACCGCCTTGAAGCTGTCTTCCTTGTTCACCTGGTCTCCGTAACCCACTGTGTCGCAGATTGTCAGCTGCAGGAAAAGATTACAGTTATAAAGAGCATTACAATAATATTTTGTTATGTATGACACAATACCCACATACTGGCAGAGATTTCAGTACCTCAGACTCAGAAGTTTCCGCCATTTTAGAAAATACCCTACGGCAGTTGGCTATAGAATGGCAGGACCTTTTTTGTGTACTTGGGCGAGTGTAGCTCTTGGGTACAGATATTGTTGGTTGACGACCAAAACTCATTAAAAACGCTCACTACTCTTCGTAACCTTGTATGTCAGTACTGAATCAGAACTGAGATAGAAACTTTATTTCAAGTGGGTATTTGTTACCAATGTTTGGCAAAAAGTAATATCATTCTGTAAATGTAAATCATTTCTATGTGTTCTTGTAATGTAGATACAAAAGTACACATACAAAAGTTATTGGATTGGTTTTTGTCAAACTCTGTTCGTTACTTAGTGAGTTTCATTGCAACCAGTACAAGCTTGGAACAAATCATTGTTACAATGATCACTGGATACAGGCTACATCAGTATTCTAATTGCCTGCCTGCTTATTAAATAATAATTATAATAATAAAATTATTCTTTGAACTTGTAAACTCTACAAGTGCTAATCAGTTCAAAAATAGTATTGATAAACTGTCACAGCAGTGAAATTGTGCAAAGTGAACTATGATTTAGATGTATTAGCTGTCTGTATAAAACAAAACAATAATAACAAATTTAGCTTTTAAAAAGGTAAAGGCAAAAAATCACTCACAACTCCTTCAGTGAAGATACAGCTAAAAGCGAAATTTAACAGGAATGGCGGATCATGACTTAATTTTATTATATAATACACACCTTGAGGCGAACACTGCTCTCCTGCAGTTCATAAGTGTGAGCCTTAAGCTTCACAGTTGGCAGGTTGTGAGGGCTCGGAGCTGACTCGAAGTTGGTGTTGAACAGCGAGTCCATCAGGGTCGACTTGCCGAGCCCCGTCTCGCCTATGGTTCAATTGCCAAGTTATTCATACTGTCCGAGTTCCTCTTAATTTAAATGTGATACAATTTTTTTATGCATGAATGAAAAAATATACCAACCACAAACAAGATAATTAGAATACTAATGAATATAATGATGTACATAATATTAGAAAGGTCCTTTGTTTACTTATATGCACTGTATACATTGATACATTGACCTTATAATTAGGTACATTTGTTTATCAATCAAAACATGCAATGCAGCTCTTATCAACACTATGCAATTGTTGAAATATATGCCAATAAGAATCCTAGATAAAAAATAATGCAATATGCATTGCACCCACTTTACCAAGGCACCATAAAAGGCAAAGAGGTCACGGTGTCGAAAGATAAGCCATGGATGCTACCTTACGTGGGTGATTACTGATTAGTAGGAGGTGCAGTACAATGAATCACCGCTCACCTATGCACAGGATATTGAAGACGAATCCGTTCTGAACGCTCTTGTTCACCAGCTGGTCCGGCAGGCTGTCGAATCCGACGTGCCCCGACAGCTTCAGCGTTCGCAGATTTTGCTCCATCTAAAAGAAAATAGCCAATGAACCCGAGTTTCGCCGACATTACACCGAGTCGAAACAATGTAGTTCGGACTAATTACACGATTTACGCACATAGGATGTATATGTTTGCATTCCTGCGTGCGTACGGTTACGGTGTTTACCATTTTGCTCCAGTTCTAAAAGTTGAACGCTAACTGACACATAATTAAAGCCGTTTTCTGTTGAGGAAAGGAAATGGAGCAACGCCCAAAGTATTTATCTTACTCATCGAAATGCAACGGTTCACTACACTTAACCAACGCAGACATAAGAAGAATTTCATTTAAAAGTAGAATATAACGAATTATTCACCAAATTAATACAAATTATAAATCTAAAACTCACTTTCGGCAGTTCAACATCCATCGCGGCCATGTTTACGGTAACGACTGAACAAGTGTGAAGTAAGACACGAATCGTTTGGCATTGAATTGACTACAACATACGAACTTCAGGTCACAATCTAACCAACATTGCAATGCTTTTAAAACAAATTTTTACTATTTTTAAGTGCATAATATTTCTAAATACAGATGAGGGCCTGATTAAATTAAATTAAAGCTTCATATTTTAAACTGATTTTTTATAGGAATGAGTCTGTTTGATAAAATATTGGTGCCCTCTATTCATTGCTTGTCAAAGTGTCTTAATGTTGCTAGTATACAAAAAGTGTTCTCCTGCAAGGGTATTTACAAACACAATATAAATAAAAAAAATTACATTAATCAAAATAAAGTTAGTATTCAAAGACATAAAATGAAATTGTTATATTTTTAACAAAAGGTCATCTGAATTGAACGGCAACGGATAAGATATTATGAGCTGTATGCCTAGATACCTACTGATGTTAATGACAACTTATTGTAAAATCCGATAGAAACACTGAAAAACACAAAATACAAAAATTCAAGGAAACGTCTCAATGCATCAAAATTGCATGTAACAACTTTATATTGATTTCTTCCCTTGAGGGACAGCCACATGTGGCACATTTAGAGACTTTCTCGCAGTTACCGGTCCCTTTACGAATGTAAAATAGACTGCCTACAAAAACGGAAGCCTGCGAATTGCTACCAGTTACAAGTTATGCTAGAGTTACTGGTTTTGTATATATAAGGTTTTGGGACTCTTCGTCTTTTGTTTCTTTGTTGCAACATAAATGGATTAAATAAGGATCCCAAGAGTCGCAAGAGCAACATTCATGTTGGTTTGGCAGATGAGATGATGTGTCTCTGACAGACCGGCGACGCTTTGGTTGGACTGACAACGGCAAATGCTGATGTCTATGATTATCTTCCAATTTGTTATTCACCATGCAATTGGTTACTCATAAACTTTTTCATCACACTTGCTGTCTAAGCGCGCCATTGCTTGCGTGCGTAGAGGGAGTAATAGAAAAGTGAAATTCCCTAGGGAGTAATAGAAATGTCAGTACGTCATTTAATAATATTATGTCTTAAAACTTATTTTTTTGTCGGCAAGTGTGATGAAAAACATTGTATGCATCACGGTTGGTAAGCGGAATACTAACTCGAGTCTTCTAACACTCTCGTTAGTAATTCCGTACTTACCTCTCTAGGTGCACAATGTACTATTTTTTTCTAGAATTAATACGAGCAATACGACGAATATTTTTAATTGTATATTTATTTTATTAATTTACATTTTAAAATTCTTTTTCATCATAAGTATATGAAATGAATCCATGCGTTAAATATATTATTTTAATTTTTTAACATTAAAAAATGTGATAGAAAACGAGTAAAAACGTAACATTTCCGTACAAATGTTTACCCCAAAATGTGGGCACATTGATTCGCTCGAATGAGTAACAGGGAATGTTGTTCTGGCAACACTGAATAATTCCAAAATGGCAGAATGCGACTTTCGTGTGTTATCATGTGAGCCAATTTAATAATGTTTTCTTGAATAATTGGTGTTCAGTGGATTATAAAATTGTGTAATAGTGAAAAGTGACCTAACTAACCATGGCGGACCTAAAATCACCGCCGTTCAGTGATATTAAAAGACCTGAGGAAGTGGTGAGGATGACGACGAATGATAGCCTGAAATTTGGAGTTCTTATCGGGCTGATTAAAGTCGGACAAGTGACCAACCGGGAGCTGGTGAACACCGTCCTGCATCTGGTAAGTACCTAGGATACTGTGCATCTCTGCTAGAGGACAGTTATTCTTGCAAACTTATCAGGAACGTCCAATAAGAATCATCTAAGAAAGGTTATTCTACACAATATTTTGACTGGAATTTATGGTGTTTATTTAGATTAACATCGTGTTTTTTATGGTATTTGAGCGTAAATTCGCGAGGTAAGTGTAAGGGGAGAGATACGAGGGGTGGTGGTAGGTGTGGAGTGAGTTGGCGCGTCTATTTTCATTGTTTTTATCGATCGCCTGGTGGTGAATCTGGTCGCGCGGCAGGTCGCCGGCGCGCCGCGGTTTGTTTTGGTCGCGCACGGTAGGAGCCGGTGCCGGGCCGCTCGCCCCTCTCGTTGCCATGTTACTGGCTGACAGATCTTCTATTCTACTAAACCGCTCGCGTTTGTTTTCTAGTATGACTGTTAATTGAAGCGAGGTAATGACGGGGTTTCACCTTGGAAATGCCATTTCGATGCTATTAAACTGTGACATACAGAATCTATTGTTATACGGTAATGGTGTGTCACCTTGAATTCCTATGTAATATTTACACACCATAACAAGCATCTTGTAAGATTAGATACGCGTTAAATTACGCGATATTTCGCAATGCAATTTAACATACAGGTCATACCATGATTTATAAGTCTATAAATTGCCTACACCATATATTTTCTAAGATCATACCTTTATCTACTCATATTTTACATCCCATAAAGCGTATTTGATGTATTTCCTCCATTTACTAAAATTATTAAACAATGGTTTTATCTTCTATTTGGTTATTCATTATAATAGGTATTAACGAAACGTGAAAAAGT